>CAUYON010018668.1:0-24337 GCA_963573935.1 Arctocebus calabarensis
TTCCTGAGGACTTTCACTAAACAAGGGAAAACATTTGCTGTTATCGCTGTTGTGAATCCTTCTAGGAACATACCTAGAATTTGATGGGGGTGGGTTTAGGAGGCTGTATAGAAATGTCCTTAAAGATGTTGGCATCTTAAACGAGCAATGGTGTTGGGAGATAAATTCTTCATATGCCTTATTTTATCTTTGTGTAAACTTTGAGTGTAAACTCTCAAAGCCTTGCCTCTTCTGGAAAATACCTTTATCTGTCTAATAACAAGAATTGAACTTGGATACTGCGGGTGTTCTTTCCTGCTTTTTTCTTGAGGATTCCTTTAAATAGGAATAACTGCCTCATTTTTAAACATGATTTGTCAGTATATCTTCTGAAATCTAGTCGCCCCAAAGATGCCTTTCCATCGTGAGCTTCAACAAAAATAGAGTAAGTTCATTGGTATTCCCGATGACACATCTTCTCCCACAGTTGGGTACTCTCTGCTCCCTTTTAAAGCTGCCCTCAGTTCTTTCTGAAGCTGTCTCTGTCTGATGCAAGAGTTCCTGTTTTTCCTCTGTTTCCAAATATGTGTGTCTTTCTGGTGTCAGTTTAGAACTTGCTTTCATTTGATCATAGGCGATTTCTGTGCTTTTTCTAAAACAATTGGTGTGCTTTCATGTTCTCTCCTTTTTTCCCCCAACTATTAGCTGACCTAAAAGCTGTTTAGATTTTTATTAAAGCCATAGTCCTTCCCTTGTCTATCCAGAGAGTTGCTTGCCTCTTGGTCACAGTGCTTTGTAATTATACCACACCCCAGTTCATGTGTTAATCGGACTCCCCTCGTATGCTACAGAGACTCTTGCATTCTAATCTACCCCTGAATGTTGATATTAACAGAAAACGGCTTCTTGATGTTAGGAATCATCAAGGAACCCAAAAAAGATTACATTGTTTTATATTTTGTTGTCATTTCTTCAACTAGATTTTGGAATATTTCAAGGAGAAGTGAAAATCTTTGTTTGAACATATTTGAAAGACTGTCCCCAAAATAGATTGAGCCAAAAATAATTCCTTTTATTAGCATACTTTCAGAATTTGTGAGACTGGTCTGAGAAAGGGCCAATCTCTGAAGAAATCCTCCATTCTCCCCCAGCTGTGTTTTGGGGAATGCTGTTCAAAGAGCAAACCCACCAATTTGCTATCAGTTCTGAGCAAGGACAAGTAAATGTTCTGTATCATAAAGAAAAGCAGTAGCTGAAATGCCAGATTGGCACCGTGTCACACATGAAGCCTCGTTTTCTTTAGAAAACTATCCAGAGGCCTCTCAAATAGGCAGGGATTTAAGGGTGAAGCAGTTCATACCCACATCTACCACCATATCACTCAAAGGTGACTTTATATATCAGGGAAACTTTGAAAAACAACCCAGATCTGTGGGTAAATTTCAAATCTAAAAAGTTCACCTGGATGGAAAGTTTACTCAACTGCCTTCTTTCATCCCTGCTTTTAAGCCTAATCCTGCTGCTTTTAGGCTGGCTCAGATTTAGAGAGCTAAAATCGTTATTGTACTTCCCAATGACTGGTAGTGATATTTGATTTTGTAAGCTGAGACCAATTTTTGTTTAATTCACTATTTTTCAAGAGCTTGCCCTGAAAGACATTGTCATACGCTGAATATCTTAAATTAGTGTTCTCAAATAATTTCATAGAAACAGTTGACCCCACTGAGGTGAGGTCGCATCAAAATGGTACACTGAGTTTTTGTGTCCTAATAGAAAAATGAATGTATTTTTAAGATCTCAAAAAGTGGCAATTTTTCTAGGTCAGCAAGAGTAGTTTCTTTTTTTCTATTTCAGAAGTGCAATATTTGAAATGAAGTAGATGTTGTAGAACATAATGTTGAAGGGCATAATGTCTAGAATACTCCTATGAAGTTTACATCTTGGCTCTTACGCTTGCTCAGTGTGACCCTGAGAAAGGTTCTTAATTTCCCCTCCTCAGGTTTTTCATTTATAAAACAAAGTGAGAGACAATTCCCCACATAGCGTTTGTGTCTATTAAGTTAGTATATACTGCTTGCTAGCATACTGTATGAAACTATACAAATTGTTTCTATATATGGGGGAGAGTTATGTTTTATGCTCATGCTTTCCGTAGGGGAAATTTAGAAAACCTTGTGTTCCATGTTGCCATACACTATATTGGTCCTGGCATTGAGATGATATAAACAGTTGGAATACTGCTTTGACAACTTATAATTCTAAATTACAGAGGTCCCTGTGAATTCCTTAGGAAAGGAGGTATATACTAGAGTTGGTAGATCTGAGGTGGTGCCTGGGAAGTCTAAAGGGTAATATCAAGGTATAAATGCCACGATTCAAAGCTGCGAATACTCAGAGTTCCTGCACTCTGAATATTGTGAGAGAGGCGTTCGTGTCTGTAGTTTCTCCGTTGGTCATAAGGGTGTTTAGTGCTACTTTTTAAGTTGTAGCTGTTCAGATCATTTGTTCATCTGCCTCTTGCCCTATCTCTCTCTCTGGTTATAAAGATGTTTCTTGTATCTCATGAAGTGTATTTACTATATGAATTATTTGGCATGGGTGTCATCTTGAAACAGATTAAGACACTTGATACTTTGTGACTCAGGCTATCAGATTCATCCTTAGGGCTATATACCCCCTAATAATTGGGAAATTACATTATTTCAGAGAGCAAGATCATGAGAATGTTTAGAAAGGTGAATTTTAAGACTTGCCATCCATCTATCCATTTATTCATTCACCCCCATATCATTAATATTCGACTCAGTCACTTACCCTCCTGCAGAGCTGAGCAGGATGAAATGAGTGTGCATCTCCAAAGCACTCCTCCTGGAAGTGAAATCAAGTCCATTCCTTTCTCCCATCCTCTTTCCATAAGCACGTTATGGGCTCAGTTTTTTTCTTCTCCCCACCCTGTTATTGAAGGCCTAACTTCAAGTACGTGGGCATATGACTTTATTTGGAAATAGAATTAAATAAAATTAAATAATTAAATAAAATGAGGTCATGGAAGAATAAGGTGGATCCTTAATGCAATATGCCTGATGTCCTTTTTTGAAAGGGGAGATTTGGATCCAAGAAGACACACAGGAGAATGCCATGTGAACAGTGGAGTTATTCTGCCACAAGCCAAAGAAGAACCAGAAGCTAGGGAGAAACAGACCTTTTCCTAAAGCCTTCAAAAGGAACAAGGCCCTGCTGGCACCTTGACCTTAGACTTCTAGCCACAGAATTTTGACACAACACATTTCTTTTGTTTAAGCCACTCAGTTTGTGTTACTGTTTTACAGCAGCCCTAAAGATCTAATGATTAGGTCGGTCCCTCTCCCCAACATTGGATCAACTATTCTTGATTGACTTAGTAGTATATTGTAGGTATGTTCTGAGTCAATAAATGATACTTTGTTATTTCTAGTTGTTTTTTAATTTTTCAAATTTTAAAAATTTATATCTGTTCACAAAAATATATATTAATATGCTAACATGTCTCTAACATATTAGTCATTAAAAATTTGGCAGACTGGTGGTATAATTTAGATTTCAAACTATCTGCTTCACTTGATAATTTTCATAATTTCTGCTTTATATACATATAACTTTTTTTAATTAGAAGTTTCTTAAATTGGTTAATTTTTAAAAACAGGAATGGATAACAAGTAAATAGAATATAGCTGGTTGGCTAATGGCAGTCACTTGTTCTTGTGTATCCACACCTATTTTTTGCCTATATACATATATTTTACATATTTTCAATCCTGATTTTTATACACGTTTATAAATATATATACACATACTCATTTTCTCTAATTTATTAATATTTTATGAACATATTATATTTTTATATGATCTTTATGGAATATTTTGAATCACCATGGAATAGCCCATCACATTTATATATCCAAAATATTATTGCTGTAACTATTCCCATTCTGGAACATTTAGTTTTCTTTTTGAAGCTATTGGAATTTATTCTGTAGTACCTATGACTATTCTAATCATAAGAAGGATAGGTTAAAGGTTATGGAATTTTTTGATTTTCTGTAATTATTTTAATGATTATCTCTAAGCAAGTTAATCGTGAAATTGACTAATTTAGGATGGCAGCTTATTCTTGAAATTAGCCTAAAACAGCAGCGTAGAGAACAGTAATATAGGGATAAGATTCGATTATAATGCTAAATTTTAGTAATCAGAATGGTTGTTTTCTGAGTATATTGTGTACTTTATTGGTGAATACTTTAACCTCAGCTTGCCCCCTTCCTGCAACATAATTCTGTGTCTTTAGAATCTCTATGAAGGCACCTAACTTCTCCTCAGACCTGTGTCTTAGGAAAAAAACTAGATTTTTCTTAGCTTGCTTTCTCACTTTATTCTTAATCTCCACCTAAAATAATAATCTTGAGAACAAAAGTATTTGGGAAATGCCCTGGGTATAAATCCTCAAAGAGATTCAATATGAGAAGTCCATGTTATTTACCCTTGGACAACCAACTTTGACTTTTTGTCCCTCATCACACAGCCTTGATGTAAAAACCAATGAGGTATTCTAGTTTCGTGAGCTTAATTTCTTTTCATCTTTTTCACGATAAAAAGAAACATATGAAATTAATGTTATCAGTAAACAGATTCCCAAGCTTTGTTCCCTAATGCCAAACATTTACATACTTCAAAGACTGTATGGAATGTTTGAGATAAAGCGGTATTTTTTTTTCCTTCTAATACATGATATTCTATGATAGGAAAAAATTTGCTTCAAGAAATGCTATTTTGCATACTATAAATTGCCTCTGATCACTCAGCACTTCAAGGTTTAGAGCTAAGAGAGAACTCATTCTAATTTTTTTCTAGCAGATTCAGTAACTATACTGAGAGAATGTCTTTAAAAAATACAGATCTTCTATTAAAAATTAAAGTGGCAGAAGAAGAGAATATGGCATAAACTGCATCATCCTTTTTTTTTTTCAACATGTACGTTTTGAGCTAAACTGATAGCTGATTAGAAAAATTGATATCCGTAAGACCCATCCAAAGAAGCCAACATAAATTACCAGCCATATAATTTATTTGTTTCCTTTTCGGGGGGTTTATTTCCTTTTGTGATTAGTAATGAGTTTGAGGGTAGGTAGGGTTGTATGTTAAAATGTACCTAATATTTGATTACATGGAGTTGCATCACACTCCCTGGCCCCACTTATTGAGTCTCCAAACAGCTAGTTTGGAAGCATGTGTGTCTCGTGGGCATAGAGTGTTAATTTCTCTTGCAACAAAACCGAAAGCAGTCAACTGAGAGAATGAAGGTGTGTGGTTGTAAAGCAGAGACAGAAAAGAATATGGGGGACAGAATTGTATTTGTTGGGCTTCTACTCAAGATACTCCGCATCTGCCACTTGCTGCTGTCGACCATTTCTTTCAAACAGTGGCCAATGTTCCAGTTTTGTCCATTGTCTGTAGAAATGCTGGTATAGATTATTTTCAGACCCAATATTTAGAAGTATGGCTAATAGATGTCAATTTCATAAACATAGTTTAATAACTAATAGCAAGTAAAAAATAGTGTCAATCACAAGGAAAAGCACAATGTTTTGGTAACCATGTTTATGTTCTTCATTTGTCTTTATTCGATGTTTATGGAATAATGTTTAGTCTGTGCTTATTTAAGGTTTCTGTTTATTTGCCCTTTATTAGAGAGGAGATAGATGAAAAGAATAACAGAGGAAGAAGGGAAACAGCTAATGTTGTCAAGTAATGATTTGTACCTGTGAGGACGTATTAGGGAGTGCAGAAATATTGAAATAATAAATTAGGGTTAGGATTTGGAAACATTTGTTTTGCGTATGGGGAAACTGTGGTTTGGGAAAGTTCCTAACTCAGTGCATGGAACTTCAATCCCATTGCCTCTGTTTCCTAGACTAGCCTTTGAGCTTTCTAGAGCTCTTTCTAGAGTCTTCTGGGACTCAAGGCCTCATTTAGGGTATTCCAGGAATTATTTGTTTGCACACTTAAACTCAATTGAATTTTGAGAAATTTCATGTACCTTTATGTTAACCACTGAACTTGCAAATGGAAAATTTAAAAAACAACTGTTAGAGATCAGGAAGTTTGGGGGTTCTAGGGCACTTTCCCTAGTTCTTTTGTTTTGCTATTTTCTGGAGTAAAGTGAGGGTATTAATAAATAGACGGTATTAAGTCATACAGCCATTTATGTATTCATTACTTACCTCTGCCAACAAAACCTTGCAGTTTACTATTAATAACCTTCTTTTGCAAATAAGTCAAGAGAAAAACCACTTTTTTTTTTTAATTTTTTTTTTTGAAAAACCACTTTTGTCCATATGAAGGATTTAGGCAGGATTGGCAGGGTGGATAGAGAGTTCCCAAAGCACTTAGCATAGCTTATGTCTCCTTAAAACAGGTATAGTAGAAGGAAAACTCTGGGATTTTAATACTCTTCACTGTTCGTGACAGTGCTTAGCCTATATTTGTCGCCTAAAATTTTCTCAGGATACCTGACATAACTTCTCTAAGACATCTGGTTTAAAATTAATTGGCAGCCAATGGCAGAGGGTAGAGTCCCTTAAATTTGCTGAAGCACACACAGTGGCACCGTCCAGAGTCCATGTCAGGTTGTTCTCAGACCGCCAAGGGCAAAATACGTGCTGAGGGGGGCTGCGCTGGTGCCACGAAGTTGGAGGCCTCTTTCAACTCTTAATTAGCTTGCACAGGGTGGAGACGCCATCTTGACTGGCTCTCCGGGATACCACTAGGCAGGGCCACGGACCTTGGCAACTCCAATATTTATCTCTGTAGAATTGAGTTGTGAAACTAAAAGGCACTCCACGGGTTTTTCCAAGTATTTTAAGCCAGCTATGTGCAGACCACGTAGGCCATTAAAACTAACTACCAGTGAACACAGTGACCTGAGCAAAACACTCAGGCTGCCAAGTATCAACCTACCTGCCGGTCAGTAGCACGGTGCCCCTTACCATCTAACGCCACTTTAACGATGTTATTTTTATTTTTAACCTGAGCATAACGCCGGGTTAAATTATGTGGGGAGCTGTTCTTGATAAGATCAGTAAGGATGCTAGAAGTAGGACAGAATGTGAAATAACTATTGCCCACTGGCCTCTCAGCCATCCTTCTTATCTCCTGGATAAATAAGAAGCTTGCAATTACATTTTGAGAATCTCTAATAGTCAGATAACCAAAACAGGCCTTCCATAGACTCAGGATAAAAGGTTTGATTGTGAGATGTGATTTGAGGCCAAAGGAAGAAAAGTAGCAAAAAGAGAAAGCAGAGGATGGCAGGCAGAATCTCAGTAATGAACTAGCACCAGAAAATCTTTTTGCAAAGGAGAATATCAACAAGAAATAATCTCCCAAACACAGGATTTAAGCTTCTGCTTTTCTTTCTGTGCCTAACAGGGAGTCTAGCAAAAGCTGATACAGTACAAATTTTGCTGAATGTCAGATTGAGAACTCCAGAAGGTTTATTTCTGCAGGAGATTAAGGTACAAATATTTCCAGATTCATTTCAGGGTGGCAAGATCAATTCCCAGCATGAGGCTTCTGTCATCACAGGGGATGTTCTGTGGCACTTGGTCTTCACTCATAAATGAACAGGCAAAATTGCCTCTTGAGTCAAATGGAAGGAGGCAAAATGTTGCTGTGTTAGGTGTCCTGGGGAGTGGCTGAGTGGCATGTTTCTTGGGCTGCATAGAAGGTCAGGATTCAGAAAGAGGATTCAGGGTTCTCTGTGGAACTGGATACCCAGGCCTGTGCTGCATCAGTGATGGCCTTGAAAAGACGCATTCCCACCCCTTCTGTTATCACCATAGAGAATGTGGCTTAAGACAGTTGTAACCCAAGTCATCAGCATTACACAGGTTCATTTTATGAAAGGTCACCACCAGATTAGATACATGGACATCCTGTAGGATGCACCGAGATAAATCTTTACAATTTATTTTAGTCCCCAATTGCTCTGGGAAACCTACTTTTTGTCGCTTACAGAAAAATATGCAGTTTACTGGCTGCCATTAGTTTGAAAAATAAGGGAGGGTATGTTTCAGCCTGCAAGGACCAGAACTCTAATGATATTGCAGCTGTAATAAAGAGCTAAGCACCTCACCTTATGTTTGAAAAAGTTACCGGGTGAAGAGAGAGCTGTTCATTTAAAGCACTCGGATTCAGAAGCAACCTCTTAAAATAAAACCCAGAGGAAAACCATTTAATAAACAAATAACAAGGCATGGTGGAGAGGCAGTCGTGGAAGCCCAAGTGTAATCAAATGCTCCTGTCTCAGTGCTGTGTTCCACTCAGCTGGGGTCCCGAGTCACCTGGGATTTGGGCCTTGAGAGGGAATAGTAGCGAAAAGGATGTTTAGCTCTGGACTTTACTATGCATTCACCTTTGGAGAAACCATGGGCTTCGTTGACTTTAGCTTCAGAAAGGAAAACAGGGAGACAAAACAGGCAGTCCCGTTGCTGCCCTCACTACCACCTCGTTCCCTTTTCCTTGGTATGCCTTTAGATGTTGCAGAGAGTTCATGGGACAGACAGAAGAAGCAATCCCTTTGACACGTTTACAAAGGCTCCAAGACTGTTAAGAATCAGAATAGTGGGCTCTTAATTCATACCTCCTTTACCCACGTACATTGAGTATTTCAGAAGTTGTTTTGTGGAGAAGAGGGCTGAGTTGTTCACGAGATGTTTTTGAATGAATCAAATGGAATGGTTCAAGAAGAAATATTCAATAAGCATTTAAAATTCGGAACCTGCAATTCCAGAGAGTGGCATAGTTAGGGAAAGAGTTAGGTCAAAGGCCTAGAAAAGGTAGCTGAACTTAACACAGTGGAAGTGGGAGCTGAGGATTACAGATGCCCTTGAGAAGTTTTACATCTCGAGTTTATTAGGCATGTGAAGGTTTTGAGCAATGCAGAAAAGAAATGAATACCTTCCCTGATAAGGATGTACAGACATGTGTTACTCATTTAATAATTTTATAGACCTCGAACTTTACTCCCATCTCAATTTCTTTTACAGGACATGTATAATGTATTGTGAGTAACCAACTTTAACTGGAATTACTGGATTTCAGTAGCTTTTTAAAGGTTTATTGAAATTTCTTGGGCAGCACCTGTGGCTCAGGGAGTACGGCCCTGGGCCCATATACAGAGGATGGCGGGTTTGAACCTAGCCCCCCAAACTGTAACAAACAAATAGCCAGGCATTATGGCAGGCCCCTGCAGTCCCAGCTACTCAGAAGGCTGAGGCAAGAGAATTGACTAAGCCCAAGAGCTGGAGGTTGCTGTGAGCTGTGATGCCACGGCACTCTACCAAGGGCAGCAAAGTGAAACTCTGTCTCTAAAAAAAAAAAGAAGAAGAAAGAAAGAAATTTCTAATATTACTATAGTCGTAGACAGTAAAGCATCAGAGAGCAAATAAAAATGGGCTAAAATGGATATTCAGAATGTCTTGCTATCTGATTCATTATTTAAAACAAGATACACTTTCCTTTTTACCATGAAGACAAAACTGCTTTTCTTCACTGGCTACTCTATTAAGGTGAATGGAATTCTCAGTATCAAAAGTTGGGGATAAAACCCACTTAAGGGGAACTCAAGCCTAAGATAAGTGAGCACCAAACCTCACTTAAATGGGTTCATATATCTTGGCTCCAGTGGGTTAAAAATGCATAGTGCTTTTTAAAGCATAACAATTCAAAATGCAAGAACAGGCCAGGGCAAGCACAGTGGCTCACACCTGTAATCTTAGCACCCTGGGAAGCCAATGTGGGTGGATTGCTCGCGGTGGAGACCAGCCTGAGGAAGAGTGAGACCCCCTCTCTGCTAAAAGTAGAAAAACTAACCAGGATTCCTGGCAGGTGCCTATAGTTCCAGCTACTCTGAAGACTGAGGCAAGCGGATCTCTTGAGCCTGAGAGTCTGAGGTTGCTGTGAGCTATGACGACACCACAGCACACTACCAATAAATAGCATGCGACTCTGTTCCCCCTTCAAAAAAATGGAGGAACATTCATGCATTGTTGTAGAAACCAAGGGAATAGGGTGTTAAAAATGCTGGAAATCAGGGAAAATTCCAGCAAGCTCTCAGAACAATTTCAATTGTTCTGACTTTAAAAGAAAAGGTTAAAGAGTAAATTTTGATCTTACTGGAGTTAGATGATATCTCAAGGTAGTTTTGATTTGCATTTCTCTGATGATTAAGGACACACATGATGAAATCCCAAAACCAGAGATGTTGGCGCGGATGTGAAGAAAAGGGAACACTTCTACATTGCTGGTGGGAATGTAAACAATATCCTTTCTTAATATAGACCTCCAACTCTCAGGAATACAAGGTTGGTTTAACATCTGAAAATCAGAGCGGTGCCCGTAGCTCAGTGGGTAGGGCGCCAGCCACATACACCAAGGCTGGTGGGTTCAAACCCAGCCCAGGCCAGCTAAAGAAAACAAACAGCTGGGTATTGTGGCGGGTACCTGTAGTACCTGCTATTTGGGAGGCTATAGTAGTCCCTGCTATTTGGGAGGCTGAGGCAAAAGAATTGCTTAAGCCCAAGAATTTGAGGTTGCTGTAAGCTATGACACCACAGCACTCTAGTCAGAGCAATAGCTTGAGACTCTGTCTCAAAAAAACAAAAAAACAAAAACAACAAAACCCCCCTGAAAAATCAGTGAAATATACCACTTTGTAGATAAAAGGACAAAAACTCACATGATCATCTCAACAGATACAGAAAAGACATTTGACAAAATGCAACACGTCTTCCTAATAAAAACACTAAAAATAGGAACGTCCTCAACCTGATAAAGGGTATCTACAAAAGACCCACGACTAACATTATACTTGATGGTAAGGGGATGAAAGTTTGCTCCCCAAGAACAATAACAAGAAAAGGATGTCTACTCCAACACTTCTACCAAACACTGTATTGGTGGTTCTAGCCAACAGAAGTAAGAAAGAAAATGAAATAAAAGGCATGCAGATTGGAGAGGTGGAAGTTGCAGATGACATGCTTTCATATACAGAAAATCCTAAGGACCTCACTAAAAAGATACTAGAACTAATAAGCAAATTCCAATACGGTTTTAGGATAGAAGGTCAAATACACAAAAATCAACTGTATTTCCATACACTATCCATGAACAATACAAATGTGAAATTTAAAATATTCCAAATAATTCCATTTGTAATAGCATAAAAAAGCAAAAAAATAACAAAAAATAATTGGGAATAAATTTAACAAAAGATGTATAAGACTTGTACATTGAAAACTAGAAAACATTGTTGGAAAAAATTGAAGCTCTAAATAAATGGAAAAATGCTCCATGTTCAGGGAGTGGAAGATGACATTGTTTAATATGACAATACTCTCCAAACTAATCTACAGAGTCAGCGGAATACCTACTAAAACCCAGGTAGTTTCTTTGCAGAAATTGACAAGTTGACCATAAAATTCATATGGAAATTCAAGGAACCCAGAATCATCAAAACAATCTTAAAAAAGAAGAATACACTCGGAGAACTCACATCCCCCAATTTCAAAAGGTATGACAAAGCTACAGTCATAAAGATATTGTGGTACTGACATAAGGACAGACATGTATGTCAGTGGAAAATAACTGAAAGTCCAGAAATAAACTCTTAAATTTACGGTCAACTGATTTTTAACAAGGGTGCCAAGCCAATTCAATGGCAAAACAATAGTCTACTCAGCAATGGTACTGGGAGAACTGAATATCCACATGCAAAGAACACAATTGGACCTCTCCCTCACACTATATACAAAAATTAAGTCAAAATAGATCAAGGCTTAATAGTAAGAGGTAAAATTAGAAACTCTTAGAATAAAAGACAGGAGGAGGCTTGGCGCCTGTGGCTCAACGGGCTAAGGCTCTAGCCACATACATCTGAGCTGGCGGGTTCAAATCCAGCCCAGGCCACCAAACAACAGTGACGGCTGCAACCAAAAAATGGCCAGGCGTTGTGGCGGGTGCCTGTGGTCCCAGCTTCTTAGGAGGCAGAGGCAGGAGACTCGCTTGAGCCCAGAAGTTGGAGGTTGCTGAGAGCTGTGATGCTACGGCAATCTACCCAGGGTGACAGCTTGAGGCTCTGCCTCAAAAAAAAAAGACAGGAGTAAATCTTCAGGGTAGTGATTTCTCAGATATGGCTCACAACCAAAAAGGTCAAAGTAAAAATAGAAAAATTATACTTCATCAAAATTAAAAACTTTGTGCTACAAATGATATCATTAAGAAAGAAAACAACCCACAGGATGGGGAAAAAATTTCAAATAACCTATCTGCTAAGGGACTTGTACTCAGATTATATTAAAAACTCTTACAATTCAGTAGTAAGAAGATGACCCAAATAGAAAATAGGTAAAAGATTTTAATTAACATTTCTTTCAAAGAAGATGATAAGCACATGAAAAGATGTTCAATACCATTTGTTTTTAGGGAACTATAAACCACAATGAGCTACGACTTCACACTCACTAGGATGGCTGTAATCAAAATGATAACAGCAAGTGTGAGGAAGGAGCTAGAGAAGGGTGCCAAGCTCCCTTTATACATTGCTGGTGGGAATGTAAAATGTATAGTCACTACTGAAAACAGGTTTGTGGTGAAAGAAAATGTTAACAGATACCATATGAACAATTCTACACCTAGGTTCATACCCAAGAGAAATAAAAATAGTGTATGTCTACTCAAAAGCTTGTATACAAACATTCAGAGTAGCATTATTCATAATAGCTCCAAAGTGGAAAACAATCTGAATGCCCATCAACTGATAAATATAGAAATAAAATGTGGTCTATCCATACGATGGATGCAGAACTGATACATGCTACATGCATGAACCTTGCAATCATGTGAAGTGAAAGAATTTAGTCACAAAAACATCACATGCCTTATGTATTTCATATCCATTGATATGAATGTCCAGAACAGACAAATCCACAGAGACAGAAAATGATCGTTTAAGAGGGCAGGAGGATGGGGAATAATCAGTACAGTAATTTTGGGAGGGATGATGAAAATGATCTAAAATTTGATTGTGCTGATGGCTGCACAACTCTGTGAATATACTAAAAAGCAACTGAATTGTACATTTTAAAATGTATAAATTTTATATGTGAGTTTTATCTCAATATATAGTTTTTTCTAAGAGAAAAAAAGGGCAACAACAGAAAAACCAACAAAAACTCTCTTGCTGTCATTTGCCAAAATTAAATGGGCTGATGTGAACTCTAGTCTTATGTTTCCTTCTTTTCTTCCAACCACACTCCTATTGTCTAGAACTCTTGTAAGTTTCAACCCTTTAATGACTGTATGCCACAGAAACTCCTGGTGGAGATTCTAGAAACTGCTACAAACCTAGTCATATACCATACCAATACTAAAATTTATTAGAACCTACGACCACAAAAATCATCCCCAACCCCAGAAATATCCAGTGTAGGTGTTAACTTTCAAAGAGCAAAAAACATCATTTTTCTCTAGTTGTTTTCCTATATACAAGCTTATATAGAAAGCCTAAGATGTTCTTTACTGATTTGACCTATGACCTTAAAAGATATTCTTCTCTAATCAATGGTTTTAAATATCCAGCCATTTATTACACTCTTAAAATATCAGTTCTGGATTGGAAGTGCTCCAGAAAAGCAGAAAGCTCCAGAAAGTGCTCCTACTTTCACTTGACTCTTTCCCATGAATGCTGTAAATTCCCTTTTATAAGATAAGATAAAAATTTAAAAGTCTATGGCTAGCATTTATAACAGTTTATATATGCTATCAGAGAGAATTATGTATTGAGAATCTCCACTGTTTCCATGTTTAAAAAAGAAATGAGCCACTTTTACTGTTTCATCTCCTGAATTACAGCGCCCTCTGCTGCTCAATGCTGATAAAGACTTCATTCTCAGGGGAGCAAAGGGGAGCCTTCTTTGCCAGTAACTCTGCAAAGCTACCTTTGGGGAAAAAAGATTATTTGTATCTTAATCCTTTTTTCCTTTGGGGAAAAAAAATTATTTGTATCTTAATCCTTCACTAAAAGATACAAAAGAATTAAAACTATATAAAAACCCCATCTGAATGGGTTTAATAAAACATGAACAAAACATATTTCAGAAAACATCTGTCTAACAACAAATTAAGCTTTAAATATTCACCTTTAAAAATGCCCTATGTAGGACTGGCGCTCTTAGAGCCACAGTTGAGGACCTTAAATGAGTGGGCATATGCAGAACTGAGAGGAGGAGCCTAGTGTGTAGTAAAGCACCAGGACCACATCTGGCCACGACACACGAGGCAGCCCCAATGCTCAACACACAGCAGGCATGTAAACCATGGGCAAATGATAATATACTCTGAGATCCTAAAGCTGCCAGTCCTTGGCCACAGTATTCAGAGCTCTTCCCTCATTCACATGTGCAAACACTACAGAGAACACCTGCCTACCATGTATAGGTACTGTAGCACTTGCTGGAGGTACACAGCTATAAATATGTTCCTGTCCTCAATAAACCCACTTTGTGAATAGGAAAATTAACAAATATATACAATTAAATGGGCTAGGATAAAATCTGTTTCAGGAGGGTACTGAAGAGAAGGTAGGAGTCAATTCCACCAAGTGTAGAGGAATCAAGGAAGACTTCTCGGGAGGCATTTGTGGCTCATCGAGTAGGGCGCCGGCCCCATATACCGAAGGTGGCGGGTTCAAATCCAGCCTCGGCCAAACTGCAAAACAGAAAAATAGCCAGGCATTGTGGCAGGCGCCTGTAGTCTCAGTACTCAGGAGCTGAGGCAAGAGAATCGCCTAAGCCCAGGAGTTGGAGGTTGCTGTGAGCTGTGTGACGCCACGGCACTCTACTGAGGGCAATAAAGTGAGACTCTGTCTCTACAAAAAAAAAAAAAAAAAAAAAGACTTCTCAGAGATGCCTCTTAAACTGAGTCTTAGGAGGATAGCCTGAAAAGATGTCAAGGAATGCAACATTTTTTATGTGTGGTCCAATATGAGCCAGAGCTGCAGCACAAAGTTGTGTAGGTTGTAGAATACAGCAGCTCTGCTAAAGGTAAGGGCAGAGTCTCATTCCTTTAATCTTGTTCCTCTAATCTGTTTCTTCTACCCTCTCTCAACAAGACCCAAAGTTCTTTCTAGCATAAAAATTGATATTATTTTATAGAAAGTCAGAAACACACAGGACCAAGAATTCTTTTTCTCTCTGCAAAAATGCTTTGGCCTTGCTTCCCCTCAGGCGGATTCCTGTGCACAGCCAAGACAGGGAGCTGCCTGAGGCACAAGGAATGTTGTGGTGCTGTGTATTCATCCACGCCTACCTGAACCGCTGCTCCTCTAACCAACAGCTTCACTGCAGGAAAGTGACCAAGGAGCTAAGAATTGGAACCTATCCTCCCATAGACGTCACCAGCACAGATGATCTAAATAACTGAGTAAAATACTAGCAATAATAAAAAACAAAACAAATCAAGTTAACATTAGGCAGTGTGCTCAACACTTTAAATATCCCCAGACATAGGAATACTGCTGTACCGTCTTTCAAGCTATGAAAACTGAAGGCCAGGTAATAAGGAAACTGCCCATATTCCAGAGCTGGCAGGTAGAAAGCAAGCACAGCATCTGGGTAGTCTCCAGAGCACTGGGAGACGTGGCCTCCCAGGGTAGCCGCTTCTGGAGGCAAGCAGCAAGTGCCACAAGCAGGGCAGCAGGACTGTTGGTGGCATGCTCCAGCCCTAAGAGGGAGTGCAGATCTTTCTACAATGGCAGGAGGAATTCTGGTCAAAGGCAAGACTCACCAGAGAGCTAGAGCTAAGCAAGCAGCAGGCCTACAGGTAGGCCTCGGAGCCTGAGGAGGGCTTTATCCTTGCTCATATGAGAAAGGTTTTGAGGTGGTTTCCTCTTTTGGCCTTTGTCTTTGGATCAGGTTACCAGAGTTCTTAGAGCTGGTTTCCCAGTACAAGAACCAGTCCTCTCTGGAGGGCCCAATAATTACCCAGTGCAGCACAAGAAGAGCCCCAGGGTCTACGACTGGTCTGTGCTGAAAGTGTCCACCTATGTGGGGATGTGTGGCCAAAGCTCCAGCTAGTCAGACAGCATTTATTTATTTATTTATTTATTTATTTATTATTCATTAATTTATTTAGAATTGGGCCTGGAACCTCATCCTCAGAGTTTGGCAGACATCAGAGGAGGTCGCCAGTCAAGAATGCAGAGATATAGGAACGTGGCCCAATCTCTTACCCCAAAGAAGAGCCCATCCTCTCCTTTACAGCAGCTCTCTACCCTGATAATCCAACTCTCTCTCACTAATCCTTGCCCTCTTCTCCAAAGTGCCATACGGAGGTTACTGCCAAGCTGACGATCTGAGACAGCCTACAACACAAAGCCATCCTAGCAACAGCACGAAAGGGAGGGACACTGCTAATCTCAAAAATGGCCATACTGTACCACAAGGTCAAATATCAAGAGGAACTCACGACCCTTAGAGCAATATAGTAAGTCAATGGTAAGGGTAGATCTTTTAAAAGGAGAGGGCTCAGGGACCAAGTATGAATGCTGATTGATACCTGGCAGAGAAAGGGTCACCACTAACCAGCCAGTGACGATGACAACCCCAAGTCTTCCCTCTAAAGCAGCAGTATTAGGCTCATGTGAAAACCAGGCCTAAGTTAGTGAAACAACCAAATCCACTCACTGGAGTAGGATACACATATAACATAAACCTCGAATAATCTTGAGAATCACAGTGGGACTCCATTTCTATCTTTATATTACAAGGGAATGATAGCACTTTTCTTCTCAGGTAATTGCAGTTTGCAGGTACACCATGCTGACAGCACTATTCCAAGCTTTTCCTAACCAGGAGACGAGGGTCTGAGTCTTGGCAGAATTCAGAGTTGAAGGCACAAAGACAATGCCGTGCCAGGACCAAACACTTCCACAGAAGGGAAATATGAAAAACAGATCATTACAATTAAAGTTTCCACTTTCAATATAATAACTGCTAAGCCATTTCTGAAGGGTAAATATGTTGCCCACCCCCTAAAACAGCCAAAATGCATTTAATATGTATCATTGAACATGTGCAAAGATTGCAGTAAATTGCTTCACGAACGCAAATTATTGCAATCAGCATCTTGTTTTCTAGTTCTAAATTCAAAGGCAAACTATTAACACAAGACTGCTAACTCTTGCTATTATCACACTTGCTATTATCACACATCCTTCTTCTAACAAAACCGCATTTCCAGATGGACTGCCAAAATTAGTCAAGTGACTCCTAAGACATACTATCAAGATTGACACGCCAGAAATTCATTTGGAAATGAATGCTTTATTTAAATAAAGGACATACACACCCAAACACACCTTTCCTAGGAAATTCAAGTTGCTTTCTTTACAATTCAACTTGAATTGCAGCTCAGTGAGGCCATTCTGGGAACAGAGGGACAGCTGGGCTGTTATCCTATTGGCATACTGATTACAGTCAAATGGGACACACTTTACAATTTCTGTCTGTGTGGGCTGGGCCTGACTGGGAAATCCTCATAATAAATTAAGCAAAATATTTAAATTCAACTCAGACAAGGTATGAGTGACACAGAATCCAGTCAAGAGGGAAGTCAGCTCTGTGATGACATCACTGGCTGCACTTCAGGCTGCTTTGTTTACTCTGCACTGGACGTAAAGAAAACTAATTTTAAAAACAGGAATATCCAACAACACATAACTTAAGCAGATTAGATTATTGAAGTGTGTTCTGTAAGCAACCATTCCTGCAGAATGTAATTATCAGAGCTGTTGTTTCCAGGGAGTAGAGAAGTAGCTGCTTTGTTTCAATCTGGAAAACTCAAGACAGCAATTTTCATATATGGCTAAGGGAGCTATGAGCTCAAAACTGAAGCAGGCTCTGAGGGCAGGAAAGGAATCTCCACACCCCAAAAGGCTCATCCTGAATGGAAATGATGTAGAATTTCTCTCCCTCAGGGGAATGGCTAGCCGCAGAAGTCCTTTCCAGAAGAAAAAATAATCCCTCCTATCTGATGGCACCTTCTTGAAGGTGCACACTTGGAGAAATGGAAAACCACTTACCACTGGCCAGCTTTAAAGGAAAAATCTCGATCAGCAACAAGCAAGCGGAGGCTCTTTACTGATGGTGACTCACTGGCAGCCCCACACACCTTAGCTGCTGACACAATCTAAAACCAAAAGATAAACAGTGGCTGATGTTACTGCATACACAATGCAAGGGACAAATGGTGGTTTGCTGGGAACTAAGGTTTTCTGACACCTACAAAGATGTGGTTTTTGAAAATTGCCAAACAAGGTAAAGCACACTTTGCTTTAGTTTTGCTACCATAAGGTGAACAAATTTTAATTAAAATTGTTTTGAGAGACTAATTTAATTGTATTCGGCACATAAAAATGGTCTCTTTTTTTTTGAGACATAGCCTCAAGCTGTCACCCTGGATAGACTGCCTCAAGCTGTCACCCTGGATAGACTGCGTGGCATCACAGCTCATAGCAACCTCCAATTCCTGGACTCAAGCGAGTCTCTTGCCTCTGACTCCCAAGTAGCTGGGACTACAGGCGCCCGCCACAACACCCGGCCATTTTTTTTTTTTTTTTGGTTGCAGCCATCATTGTTGTTTGGCGGGTCCTGGGGCTGGATTCGAACCCGCCAGCTCAGGTGTACGTGGCTGGCGCCTTAGCCCGTTGAGCCACAGGCGCCAAGCCTTCTTACGGTTTTTAAATTAAAGTCTATTTTATATGATATAAGGAAAGCTACTCCTATTTAACTTTTGGTTTTTATTTGTGTAATATATTTTTTCATCCTTCCCCTTTTACTCTCTATCTGTTTTTACAGGTGAAGTGAATTGTGATAACATTTGAATCATTTTTCTTTCTGATTCATGTATTTACTCTACTAGCGAGTTTTCTACTTTAGTATGTATTCATGATGGTGGATATTATCTTTTCACTTCCAGATGTAAGACTTCTTTAAACCTTTCTTGCAGGGCTGGTCTAGAAGAGATAAATTCCCTTGGTTTTTGCTTGTCTAGGAAAAACTTTATTCTTTCTTTTGGAAGACTAGCTTTATTGGGTATAGTACTCTGGTTGGATTTTGTGTTTGTTTGTTTTCTTTCATCTCTTTGAATTTATCAACTCACTCTTTTCTGGCCTGTAAAGTTTCTGCTGAGAAATTAACTGTTAGTCTGATGGAGATTCCCTTTTATGTGACTTGATGTTTTTCTCTTGCTGTTTTTAGAATTTTATCTTTGCTTTTGACTTTTCATCTATTTAGATTGTTTGTATATAAGGTACCATGGAGAAGATATTTTTAGGTTGAATCTATTTGAGGACCTTTAATCTTCCTTATCTGAATGTTTGTATCTATTGCAAGGCTTGGGGAGTTTTCAGTTATTATTTTGTTAAATAGATTTTCTGTTCCTTTCCCCATCTTTTCTCTTTTTGAAACACCTACAATTCAAATACCTGGTAGATTTATGATATCCTATAAGTCACATAGACTTCTTTCATTGTTTTTAATTTTTTATTCTACTATTTTTTGTCCGACGGAGTTATTTTAAAATACCTTTCTTCAAGCTCAGGCAGTTCTTTCTTTTACTTGATCTATTCTATTGTTGAATACCTTAATTATATATTTTACTTCGTTTATTGTTTTCAGTTTGATTCTTTTTAATGATTCTTCTCATGGTTTACCTCTTTATTGAATTTCTCATTCAGATTCTGAGATTCTGAATTATTTTTCTGATTATTTGTATTAGTTATCTCTGATTTCCTGTTTCTCACTTTTATTAATATTGTTGTTTTAAATTCTTTTTAGGCATTTCATATATTTCCTTTTTATTAGAATTTGTTTTTGGAGAATTATTACTTTTTTTTTTTTTGTAGAGACAGAGTCTTCACTTTATCAGGCTTGGTAGAATGCCATGGAGTCATAGCTCACAGTAACCTCCAATTCCTGGGCTTAGGCAATTCTCTTACCTCAGCCTCCCAAGTAGCTAGAACTACAGGCACCTGCCACAATGCCTGGCTATTTTTTGATGCAGTTTGGCCGGGGCCGGGTTTGAACCTGCCACCCTCTATATATGGGGCCAGTGCCTTTTACTGAGCCACAGGCACTGCCCAATATTTTTTGCTTTGGGGGTTCTTAATTACTGATGTTTCTTCATGTTTCTTGTGCCTATATATGGGCTTGTCTGGTGTTGCTTCTTCCCATTTTCTGGATTAGCTTTTTCCTCTGGATATATCTATAGTGTCAGCTGAGTATGTGTCTTTGGCTTTGATTTTGGGTGGGTGCAGTAGTGTAATGTCTGTATAATTTCTTTGACTATAGTCAGTGTCAGTGGTGTCTTTCATTTCCTTTCATTGGTGGGTTAGACTTTAGGTGTTTGTGGGGGCTGTGGTAAGGCTTTGCTCAGGTCAGGGATTCAGGTGGGCTGGTCCTTGGACCCTTGGGTTATATATGCAGGTACTGATGATAGCAGCCTTGAGCAGGATGATCTTTGGACTTCAAAGTGGCTTGTTTGAGGGCTGGCAGCAGCAGTAGTGGGCCAGATGGTCAGATGGATCCTTGGGCCCACAGGTGATAATGTGGCATTAGCAATGGTAGTATCAGTGTCAGGCCAACCTTCAGGACCCTGGTGGCACATATGAGTACCAGTGGTGGAGGTGATGGGGCAGGGCAGTCCAGTTCCTAGGCCCCTAATAGGCACATGCAGGTGAGGTAAGTCTATCTATAGATTTCTTGATGATGCATGTGGGCACAGGTTGTGGAAGGACCTGTTTAATACTCAGATAATAGGCACCAGCTGTAATGGGTGAGGTGGGTCTATCTCTAGATCTCTGGCAGGTGCACTCAGGCAGAAGCAAAGGCAGCAGTCGTAGCAGTGGGTGGGATGGATGTGCCTTCAGTCACTAAGATGACATCTAGGCAGGCCAGACTCCAGACCCCCTGAAGGTATAGACAGGTACACAGAAGCTTTTCTGTTGGTTTGGGGACAGGGTTGTTGGTAGTGGCAGTGGCTCTTGACAGACATCTCTCTGGCTCTGAAGAACACATGCTTTGGCTCTGATTTTCCTGAAGATAGGACCACTAGTATGTTGCACTGCCCATTATGTACAGTGTAGAACACTGTATGGGCTAGCATGCTGGGGATTTGGCTGACTGCACAACTGGGTCCAGCTGGCATCATGATGCTGCAGCTCTATAGGTGAATGTGAAGGGATTACAACAGGGCTCCAGGCATGTGGGGGTAAAGGACTTTTGGGCTCCAGGGCAGGATGTAGTCTCGTGGGGGTAGAGCTCTCAAAATGGTACTGTGCTGCAGTTCCTCAAGTCTTAACAGGTATGGGGGGAACCCAGCATGAACTCTCTCTGAAACAGTACCATCCCAGACTCTAGGCAACCCTTGTACTAGTTCCGGGTGTGTGAGGTTGAAGGGGCACTCTTGTCTAGGATTGTAGGAGTATGAGGAAGTAATGGACTACTGGGGATTTCTGTTCTATATTTTCCCTGCACTGAGGAGTTTCTCCTGGCTCTAAGTCAATTCCAGTTGATCTGGCTGCATCACGTTCCTCTCTTTCCAGGTTTCAGAATTTCCCTGTCACTTCCCTACTGAATTCCAGTGTTCTCTTTCAGACACTCTATTCAATAGAGTGTTATCTACATATGGTCAATATGTGTTATCTACATATGGTCTCTTTTTGTGGAGTATGTAAGGGTAAGGGCCAAGTGCCTCTTGTCAGCCATCTTAAAGGCCCCTTTCCAAAGGTTTTAATTTTTATGGGAGCCATTAACAAAATATGCTTCTTTATGCAATAATGTTGTTTGAATTTCTCCTAAAAGCAAAAAATATTAATCACCTCCTTAGTGTGAGATATGAAATGAAATTATAAATCTTTCCAAAAATATTAGCTTCAAAAGGTTAAAGCAGAAGACAGTAAAGGAAGATTCAGAGTCCTTATTTGTTTTTCTCATCTCATTTTCTTAAATTTTCCATCATCTGAAAAGAATGAAAAGTTTTAGTTTATCAACTTGTCAGGAAAAAAGAATTATGATAAATAATATATAAAAAGTAAAGTAATGATCACCACCATGCCATCATAATTTCCATCAGAAATAAAGCTTGGTACAACATGTGAATTATAAAAATTTAAGAGGAAGTTCTATTTGTTGTCTTTTACGTCTTTTAATTAAAGGATATCTTTACAGCATTAGTTATTGACTATTCCTACTCATTTCTATTCTAACAGTAGCTCTCTTTTATCAACCAGCTCTTTTTCTTATCCTAGTGGGTGTGCTCTCCTGGGGTTGTTATATTAGCCTCCACACAAATAATTTATGCAAAAATTGTTCCTCAATCAACTTTAGAATACATTTGTAAAACAACAATAATTAAATTTTGAGTAACATTTACCTTTGTTTTTCCATAGAAATCTGGAGGTAGAAGGACTCCAAAAATATATGAGTATATAAAATTAGTTTGAATCTATGGCTTTCTCATAAAATGACCCAGTGAGTTTCATAATATTAAAGATTTTTACTCTTCATTTAATTCTATTGCTTATTTGTTGTTTTACTTATTGACTAGGTTTGGTTCTACATATCAAACATTACAAGATGGTAAATAAATTCTAAATCCAGAGTTTAACTTCTGATGTATCTGTTTTGTGCTGTGTCATTCTTCCAGTGAGAGGAAGCACTCACTGCAAGAGTATGTAGGTTGTTTTCGGAGGAGCCAAGATGGCGGTCTGTAGCCAGTTTTCTGCAGATGCTCCTGTCCAGAAGGAGACTTAAAGGACAGAAATTTAGCAAGAAAGCCAACGGTTTGGAGTTGAGCCAAGAGACAAGGTCAAGGAATGCACATCAACCCTGTTGGAGTGAACTGCGACCCCAAGGATACAAATAAAAGGTACAGAGCACATCACCAAGCGGACGGGAGTCCCCTCCCCCAAGAGAACAGCTTGCAGTATACGCCATACCTCCATACAAACAAACAAGCAGAGTTCAGATGTCCTCCCACTCTACCCCACGGGAGAGACCCCCTAAAAGCCAGAACTCCTTCCCCTGTGCCATGGCACTCTCCTGCCAGGCATAAAGCTGTATAAAACTGTATATATTCTCTACCTGCAAGATGGAACTCCCAGCACTCCCCTCCAATCTCACCTGAGGTCTGGAGGTCTGTCTCTCACGGAGTCCAGATTCTTGAACACTTTCTCGAGGAGTGTGGACAGGGCGTGGTTTGCTGCTGGTCTGTGCTGTTCTCCCGGCTTGGGAGCAGTGAGAGAGTGAGCTGAAAAGTGGCTGGCCAAGGAGCGGCTGGCTGAAAAATGGCTGGCTGAAAAACGACTGGCTGAACCAGACCAAAGCTTTGCTAAATTTCGGCCACACCTGGCCCTCAGGGGATGACAACTGAGACAAAAGGCTGAAGCTTACAGACTAAGTCAGGACTATTTGCAGCCCAGCATCTCCTCCACAGGGCAGAAATTCTGCAAACTGGTTCTGTTCTGTCAGCTTTTTAATCTACTTTACATCAATCAGGGACAGGGCTGGAACTGAGTGAATCACCCCAACCCCCATCAAGTACCCAGGTTTGATAGGCCTCACCTCCCCCCCTGCCAACACTGACATAACCGGTGGACTGTCTGAGGAGTCACAGAGCCCCATGTGACCTAGGCAGGTGCAAACTTCTAGAGCATCTGCTCATTGGAGGGAACTGGACCACAGCCCTGCAGGGTTACCAGAGACTGGGTGCGACAGATGGGCAAGGCGGGAAAAGAGGCATCAACCTTCCCAGGCTAATTTACTGGCTTGGGGGGCCCTCTGGAGCTCACAGAACACTGGAGTTATACTAAAGCTGCCAGCAGACTTCAGCTGTCTAGTTGCCAGAGACTTTTCAACTCTTTCATTTGAGGTTGATACTGGCTGGGACAATTGGTTGGTATCTCTTTAACTGGGCCAATCACCTAAGGACTTTCCAACGTTGTACACTGGGTGCGTGGTAGTGGGAAGATTTCATTTTCCTTTCCAAGTGTTGTGGAATTGTTGTGGGAGAATACTCGCAGAGGGGCTGCTTTGCTTAACCTGACCCTCAGGGGATGAGAGCTGAGACAAAGGGCTGGAACTCACAGATAGAGTAAAACCCATTTGCAGCCCCAGTCTGATCAGGGAAAATAGCCTTGACAGAAATAAATTCTGCGAACTTGTTCTGTTCCAGCAGCAACATCAATCAGGGACAGGGCTGGAAC
>CAUYON010018671.1:0-16936 GCA_963573935.1 Arctocebus calabarensis
ACCTCCAACTCCTGGGCTCAAGCGAGTCTCCTGCCTCCGCCTCCCATGTAGCTGGGACCACAGGCGCCCGCCACAACGCCCGGCCATTTTTTGGTTGCAGCCGTCATTGCTGTTTGGCAGGCCCAGGCTGGATTCGAACCCGCCAGCTTAGGTGTATGTGGCTGGCGCCTTAGCCCGCTGAGCCACAGGCGCCGAGTCCTCAAGTAACATCTATATGACTGAGAATTTGGGATAAAAGAACGTGGAAATATTTCAGCAATGTATTGAATAACACTGAATTATTAATAATCAAACTTAACATTGGTTAGATAATAATCACAGATATATAAACAACTGAATAAGCATTCAGTGATAGTTTTTGTAATGCTGATTACTAGTGATAAGTGTATTATTGTTGTTGCTGTTGAAAGGAATTGATGTCAATACATTAATCAGAGAATAAATAGGAATATTATCTATTATATCAAAGAATGGCATTTGTAGAAAGTATGATTGACATCTGCTAAAAGATAGGATATCTGAGGAAGATGGTTGTCAATATTTTTCATCAAATAACAGTCCTCCAGAAATAGAGTGAGCTGCTCAGAGCTCAACCCCTAGAGAATCATAAATCAGGGAGGAAACCTTGAACATAATGGAGAGTAACTTTTCCTCTAGGCTACTATGAGACACCTAAATGGACAATATGTCTTCCAAAATGGTACATAAAGTATATGGCAGGTGCCCAGCATTCCACACACAAGAAAGACTTGCAAATGCCTCCTGAACTGTAAACAGACGGTGCTTAAGGGCTAAAATGTCTCAAGAGTATACCATAGGCACCATACCTGAGGCTGACACACTCTTTCATCCAGATTAAAGAATTGCAGAATCCACTGTGTTGAATCAACTAAAAACTAAATGAGAAACCACATGAATGGTGCTGTGGGGGATGGAGGTGGGTGGAAAAATTTGGGGATAAATAATTTTCTTTGAATTATAATTTTAGGTCCCAAGGTGATTTCCTTAAACTTATCCCTCTGAGATTGCACACTAAAAAGTCAAAACAATAATGTGGGGCTTTCTTTGTAATTAGACATACTCCTGCCTGTACCGTTAAAGATGCTGGCTTCCCCGTGATTGCACTAATACATGCAGCCATGATTTAATAAAATAAATAAATAAATAAAGATGCTGGCTTTTCAAGATGCTTATATTTAGCAAAATTGGGTGCTATCTGTAGTTTGTTTCTGTTTCCATTAGAATAAAGACTAACAGCCATAAAGAACTTTCCAAGTTAAAATATGCAGTGAAGAATTACATTCTATTACCATTTCAAATGTGAAAACGAACATGAGACCTCCTAAAAATATTTATTTTTGGAATGTTATCCAATGAGCCATGTGAATTTTTCATTTTTATTGAAACTATCAAGAGAGGAAATTGACCTCATAGAAACTAATTTGGGGGCTTATTAAGATCATCCAACAGCTTATAATGATCTAGGCAGAGTAAGTCTTCATGTCTCTATACAGAACTCAGAAATTTTGTTCTATAAAGTACCAGAATTACAATCCTACCAAGAGAAAAGAGAGAGAAAAAGGCAGGCACTGCATATCCTTTTAGAAAAGAAGCTTGACTTCTCACATTCTTTATAGAGAGGGTCCTGATACTTTATAGGATAATGATTTATGCCTGCTTTACTTTGAAGTTGGTGAAGTTGATGAGGTGATTAAAGCAATTGCTCTTAAATTTGCTTGAATGCTGATAAAATGCCAAAGGACACTGATGAAAACAGTGAAGATCATAATTTTATGATTCTGAAAAAGTAGGCTGAGCAAAGGTTGTCTCAGCCCTCGCTTCAGTTAACTTTGTTGCTCACAGAGCACCAAGTCAAACATTCTGTCCTTTATAAATGCAAAGGAAAACGTCCATCCAAGTTCTAATGAGAAATTTATTCATGAAGAAAATTCAGGATATACATATATGACTGAGTAGGTTCAGCTAAGTCATATGTCCATATGTCTAAAACAAAGTGCAATAATTGTTATAAATATTAGCCCGAAAACATTTGGGGGAAAAGGTCATCCACTAAAATAAATCAAAATGATGCTAATACAAGGTGTCCATAAAGTTTGTGAGCAATTTTGAATAGTGTGCAATTTATTTATTTTTGAGACAGAGTCTCAGTTACTCTGGCATTGAGTGCAATGATGTTATTGCTCACAACATCCTCATACTCTTGGGCTCAAGTGATCCTCTTGCCCCAGCCTCCCAAATCGCTGAGACTACAGGTGCCCACCACAAACCCCAGCTATTTTTAGAGACAGGGTATCGTTCTTTGCTCAGGCTGGTCTCAAACTCATGAGCTCCAGTGATCTGCCCACCTCAGCCTAAATTCCTCCTAAAGGGCTGGAATTTGGGGCATGAGCCACTGTGCCCAGCCTAAATAGTGTGCAATTTAAAAATTCCACATGAACTTTTTTGGACATCCTGTAGTTACAGGATAAGGTGAGGAACGATAGAACTTTTAGAGCTAGAATGTGATTTTACATTTCAAATCTTCTCTTGAAATTTTATTTCAAAGAATTTAGGGGTAAAAGTGTTTTCTTGTTATGCACATAAACTATGTCAAGCTGATGTCAGGGCTCTTAGTGTATCAATCACCATATCACCAGAATAGTGTCCATAATACTTGATGGGTAGATTTTTATACCTCCCCTCTCCCTGTCTCCTCTTCTTAGTTTTCAAGGTAATCATTTACTATATTTCAGTCTCCAAGGAATGTTAAGAAGCCATTTTGAATAAACACAATCCCAAATTGAATAAAAATATAAATTCCAAAGTAAATACAAATAAACCCCTAGAGCACAGTAACATATTTTTTAATTAAAAACTCCCAAATGCAACATTTAAATCACTTACCACAATTTCAAACCGATAAAAAATGCTATCCTTAAAACAACCCCCCTTCTGCTGTTTTCTGTCCAGTTATTGTACACGTCATCACTAAATTGACAACGGGAAAGGCATTGAACAAAATATTTAACACTGAAATTATTTTGTAGCATGCCAGCGCCATCCCAAGTATATGCCTATTCCTGAGGCCTGCATCGTAGAACAGAAGACAACCTTCTTCACTACCTCCTCATAATGGATTATGTGAGGACTCTTTTGCTTATTTGTGGTGGCAGCTATCATAAAATTTATGTACGAGCCTTTCTGTTGCTCATCAACTTCCGTTAGTGTTTGTGTATTTAATGTGTGTCCCAAACGATGTGTGACAGAGAAGAAAAAAAGGTTGGATACCCCTGCCAGACTGCCCCCCATCCATTTCTGCCTTACCTATCACAATAGATGATTTAATAGATTCTATTTATTTGGAACTTATTGCATCTAATGAAAAAATGATTTTCTGGGTAGCTATGTAAAAATACAGATCATTATGTAACTTGCAGAATCTCCAGTGGTGAATGGATAAAAGGAAAGATTCCTGATGTTTCTGCAACTTAACTCATGCCACAGCCTGCCCGTATCACCATTAAAGCAATCTTTGGGATAGTAAGCCAGCTGGAGAAGAACCAGACCTGAAATATAATAAGCTCAGGAGAGGAGGCACGTGACAGGAAGCTGGAGGCAGTAGGGCGTTGTCCAATGTCTTGCTCAATCATTTGCTACATTCAGTTTTGACCAGGTCAGCTGGCTGGAGGGAAAAACGTGAACAGACACTCACTCATTAAAGAAGTGTGAGTTGACCAAACACAGGGTAATACTACTCGATAATTGTCACATCTTCTCCTATTTCCCCCTCCACACACACCCACACACATCTAATAGCAAATGGGCATTTGGCCTGAAAGTCTTCGGCCACAAGAAAAACAAGGAGCGTCCAGTGCAAGCAGCCCAGGAAAGTACTCTAAAAACTGACACTTTGAAAATCCTCACTCTGCTTCCCTAGGTGTGCAGATGATGGCCTCCCCAGAGGACCAAGTAGAATTCTCCTTCAAGATTCAAAAATTCTTCTAAGTTGCCAAGAAACATTCCCTCTCTCTTTTTTTTAAGACCCAAACCAAAATGTTTTGAAGTATTTACAACTTTGAAGGGGGAGAAAGTGCCTTTTCTTCTGCCTTTGTAAATGTCTATTTGCATTCATATTACGTCTCTCTTCTCTAAAATTCTTGGTAACACAAGCTGGAAGCAAACCAACAGTCATAAAATAATCTTTTAAAGTCAATACAACAAAAGCTGATTGAGGGACGTTGCCCTCTTCCTTCTGAAACATAAGAAGGTATCAACCCTTGTCATAATTTAAGTCAACTTGGTCACTGTATTTACAACAGGAGAAATTGGGCATTTCCTGAAAGCAGAGGGATTTAGACTAGACATTTGTATTCACACAGCTCCAATGAAGAACTGTTAGACTTATTTTGTAAAAATGACTTCTTCCAAGTAAGAGCCAGAAATTGGTGTCACCAGGAGTTACATCTCTGCGTCCTTTGTCTTTTTATTCTGTAATTGGCCCTGTAATTTATTTTTGACTTTTCCTCTGCCCGGCACCCATGCTCACCACTGTAGCCTTCCACCTCCTAAAGACCAAAGCACTGCTCACCAAAGAAGACCTACACCTACAAAGGATAAGCGCGTGTCCACGCTCAGTTCTCCCAGCTATCTGGTTTACTCACTACTGCTCTAACTGGAAAGTGACATTTTTTCTACATTATAAATTAGACTGCAACACTCCTCAAAATTCAAACCCCCCGATTCACTACCCCTTTACCATCAGCAACTATAACTGAGTCACTTCGCCCATGTTGGTTTTTCCCCGGAGAATGGGTGCAAGGCTAACGTCTGCCTCCCTTCTGCCCTGTCCTGCTCCAGACAGACCATCAGGATTTAAGAACAAGTCATCCCAAGACCTGACACCGTGGTAGGTAAAATCACCCTCTGGTTATTCAAACACTAATCTGGATACTGTTAACAAATATGACTAAGGCTACTATAGGGATAAAGGAAAAACTCAAGGGTTTCTCCTATTCTTACTCAGTCAACACTCAGGCGCCCATGGGGGTAAGGATCACTCTCTTACCCCCAGAAAAGAAGCGATTATGCAGATGAAGTTCAAACCAGACACCACCTGACCCTGTCTACTTAGAGACAGCATCATATCCCACAGGTTGAGGCCTCAGTCTCACATGGCGGCCCCCACTTCCTCTGTCCATCACAAACCTATTTGTTTTACCTATGCTTCAAATTGACTGGCTATAAATCAGAGTTCTCACAATTCCTTTCATGGGTTCAATTAGTCTACTACAACAACTCAAAGAACTCTGGAAAACACACTTACTAGTTTATATGATAAAAAGCACCATAAAGAATATTAGTAAACAGCTGATGGAAGAGATGCTTAGGGCTGGGCATTTGGGAAGGGTGCACCCCCCACCAGGAACTTCCACATACTCAACTATCTGAAAGCTGTCAGAACTCAGTCCTTTAGGATATTATGGAAACTTCATTTTATAAACATGACTGGTAAATCATTGGCTTTTGGTGAGCAATTTATTTTTCTACCTGAAACCCACTCCTTTCGGGTTGAGGGGTTGGGTGAAAGTTCCAAACCCATAATCAAGCGTTGGTCTTACTGGTGACCAGTCTCCACCATAAGGACATCTAAGAACCTCCAGCCACTGGTCATTCATTAGCATAAAAGAACATTCTCACCACCCCGAAGAGTACGAGGATTTTAGGAGCTGTGTGCCAGGAAATGCTGATGGAGACCAAATATAGATTTTCTAGTATCACAGTTACTAATCAGTCTACCTTAACTGGCCAGCTCGTCCTGGCTTGTCTGGGTAGGTGCAATCCCATCTCACTTTTTAAAAGCAGAAGAGAAAGACAGGAGAGTCAGTATCAGACACAGAGATGGGGCAGAAGAGAAAGAAAAGAAGAAATCGGAGAGATTCCCAATTAGAAGAAGGGTTTGACTTCAGAATATTGCTGACTCTAAACTGTAGGGGCCTGACAGGACTCAGATGTCCTGCAGGCAGTGAAGGCAGGGGCTGGACTGAGAAGGAAGCAGAACAGGAAACCACAAGAATGTGAATGTGCTTTGCTAAGATAAATGTAGCAAATAGGCACCCTGTAGTTATTCTATTTTGACTGTGACATCCTTATCTGAAGCAGAAGGGCACCTTTTAATTAGAGCATGTGCATAGTTGAGGTGACAGTGTCCCTAACTGAACCAGCCTCATTAGCATGTTCAAGACACACCCACTAGCACTATGACAGCTTACAAATACCATCTCCCACCCAGAAATTATATAGACCAAAGGGGAAAGAAAGGGTCCCGGTTCCAGAAGTGCTCTACCCCTTTCCCAGAAAGCCCATGGCTATTCCACCCCAGCTTAGCATATGATTTGGGATTAGTATAAAAGAACAGACGCCAACTATAGGGTGACACTGCTCCTCCTTGCATCAGTCTGTGCTTCTGCTCTTTCTGAAGAGTGTACTCTGCTTTCAATAAATCTTTCTAATTCAGCTTACACCTTGTGTTTATTTTTTTTCACTCACTTATGACACTGCAATTGAATCCCTTCCTGCTCAGAGGTCAAGAGTCCTGTCCTGATGTCCTGAGTAGTGGTTCATGCTGGTATCACAAGGACCTGAGACAGGCCTCCCGGAGCTAAGAGCAACCCTAGCTGACAGCCAGCGAGGCAATGAGGACCTTGGTTCAGTAGGGAACTGAATTCTGTCACAGTCTGAAAGATCCTAGAAGCTGATTATTTCCCAGAAGCTCCAGATAAAAGCCCAGGTCACTGACACCTTAATTTCAGCTTCGGATACCCAAAATAAAAAAAAAAAAAAAAAAACAATTAAGCAGTCCAGGATGTGTGGCCTGTACATCTGTGGGATCGTAAATCTGTGTTGTTCTGAGTCACTAACTGTGATAATTTGTTATGGCAGCAATCAGAAACTACTACAGACATAATTCACTCACACATACTTTGGGGGAAAAAGAAAAAAATTCTTAGGCAAAAAGATAACTCTGGTTAAGATTAACATTCATGTTCTTTTCTATTGGCACTTTTATACACACACAGGAGTTTTTATTTGTTAAAGTTCCTGCTACCACTTTACTTATTAGAAGCTTTCTGAGATCAAGCATGTTTTCATTTATTAGACGTTTATGGAGCACCCCCTTTGTCCACAGGTCTTCAGCAGACACAGTGACAACCTGCCTCTGGAGCCATCCCTGTGTGGAAGACAGACTGGCTTCCACAGGATAAAGTGTAAGCAGTTTAATATGGCATATGCCGTGTGAAATTGCCTGGCATCTTTCTATAATCCTCCACTTGCCCCAAAAGATTGAACCACACTCAATTATCTGCTTTTTAAACATTTGACCACCTTCCATGCTGTTGAAACTTGGAACTTACAGTTCCCATCTCAAGAGAGGCTTTTCCCGTTTCCACACTTTCCCCAAGAGAGGCAGATGATTCCCACACTCAGTTTCTTCAAGTCTTTGCTACATTCTTCTCTTTAAAAGACACTCTGCCCCTTGAACATGGCAAACTCCCAGCAATTATTTATGTGTTTAATCACCATATTCCTCTACAATTTCTGTTTTATAACATTTAAAATTTTCTACTATACTATACTATTTATTGATTATATGTACTGGATACATTTGTTGGGTGTTATTACTATATTCCTCTAGCAAAATATAATTTCTCAAGAAAGTGAAGGTTTCTTTTTTCCAGTTTGTTCTCTGTGTGCTCCTCAGTGCCCAGACCAGTGCTTCTCTTGCAATAAACAACTCCTTGATGAATATTTATAAAGCATTGAATTAATCTTATGAAGACCACCTATTTTCAAGAGTCACTCATAAACTGGAGTGTAGCAGAACCTAGTAAGGGTGGATAAAAAGTCGAGGACTAACAGGTCCACAGGCCACCTTGATGGACTCAGGACATGAGCCTGGAGACTTTCAAGTTGTCACTGCTCAGTATATCCCACCTTCTTCTGGTCTGGAAAAATGGGAAACATTGCTAGACAGGTATTGGTGATAAGAGCCAATCTTGTACATATAAAATGCTACCAAAAATGAACATCTTTCAAATTCCCTAAAAGAGATAGGGCAATTTACACTCCTTTCACATGTTAAAAATAATAGTTACCATGGATATTTTAACCATGTTGATTCTTCCCAGTCATGAACATGATGTTATTCTATTTGTTAACATCTTCTGCTATTTCTTTTCTCAGAGTTTCTTAGTTCCCTATAGATTTAATTTAATTCCCATCCAAGCACTAATGTCATCCTTTATAGAACTTGAAAAAATAGTACTTCATTTCATAAGGAACCAGAAAGAAAACCTAAATAACCAATACAATTCTTAGACATAAAAACAAATCCAGAGACATCATGGTACCAAGTTCAGGTTATACTACAAGTATATAGTGATCAAAACAGCATGGTGCTGGCACAAAAATAGAGATATAGACGTATGGGATAGAATAGAGAATCTCTAGATGAACTGAGCCACATATCATCATTTGATCTTTGATAATCTTAACAAAAGCATGCACTGGGGAAATGAATCCCTATTTAATAAATGATGCTGAGAGAACTGGTTAGCTACATGTAGAAGACTGAAACTGGACCCACATTTCTCACAACTGACAAAAATTGATTCTTGCTGGATAAAATATTTAAATTTAAAGACAAAAAACGATAAAACTTTTAGAAGTAAGTGTGGGGAAAATTCTTAAAAATATTGGACTGGGAAAGATTTTATGAGTACTCCCCCTGCTCCCCTGTAATGACAACAATATAAAAAAAAAATAACTTTGTTATTTGTTGTTAATATTTATCAAAAATAAATAACCATTATTTGTTGTCAACAACTTGTTAATATGTTGTTTAAGATATTGCATCCTTGTTTATAAGTGAAATATATTTGTAATTTCCCTTTATCAGAATTTTTTTTTCCAGTTTTAACAGCAGGTATAGCCAGATGAAGTAGAATGGTTTTGAAGTATTTCTTCTTTTTCTATTGTCTGTAAAATTTGGCATGATCTGTTTTTTGAAATTATCTTCTATTTTTATTTATAAATATTAATTGTCTATTTTTTGAGACTTTGGAAAGAAAAAAAAAAGTTAACTGATGACTCCATATTGAACCTCAGAGTAAAAGCATTCTATGATAGACATACTTTGTCTGACAATGCAAATGTTGCTTTTTTTGCATTATTATTATTGCTCAGTATTTTGTAGCAGCAATCATCTGATTTCTTTTCCAAATGTATTTATCTTCTTTTGTTCTTTACGAGGCTTTTGTTTCTCATCCTTATCTTAAACATTGTTAGTTTTAAATTTTAAGCCTTTTTAATTTTTTGAAGACAAAAAGAGGAAACCAAATAAACACATGTATATGTATAGAGAAAATTTTAAAAAGAAAAAATAAATAAATGAATAAAGGATGTTCTAATATATATTTTAAAAAATATAAAAAGATAAATAACTAGGATTTGATCAAGCTAAAAAACGTCTGCACAGCTAAGGGAACCACAAACAAAGCAAATAGATAGCCCTCAGAATGGGAGAAGATTTTTGTATGTTATGAATCTGACAAAGATCTGATAACTAGAATTTATAGAGAACTCAAATTAATCAATAATAAAATGGCAAATAACCCCATTCATAAGCAGTAGACTTGAACAGAAACTTCTCTGAAAATAACAGATGAATGGCCAACAAACACATGAAAAAATGGTCATCGTGTTTAATCATCAGAGAAATGCAAATCAAAACCACTTTGAGATATCACCTAATTCTGGTGAGAATAGCCCACATCACAAAGTCCCAAAATTGCAGATGGTGGCTTCGATGTGGCAAGGAGGGAACACTTCTACACTGTTGGTGGAATTGCAAACTAATACAACCTTTATAGAGAATTCTCTAAGAACTAAATATTGAACTTCCATTTGATCCTGCAATCCCATTACAAGTATCTACCCAGAAGAACAAAGTATTTTGCCACAAAGCCATTTGCACCAGAATGTTTACTGCAGCTCATTTTTTATTTTTTATTTTATTTATTTATTTATTTTGGGTTTTTTTGTAGAGACAGAGTTTTATTTTATTACCCTCATTAGAGTTTTGTGGCATCACATCTCACAGCAATCTCCAACTCCTGGGCTTTGGCAATTCTCTTGCCTCAGCCTCCCAAGCAGCTGGGACTACAGGTGCCTGCCACAACGCCCAGCTATTTCGTTCTTGCAGTTCGACTGGGGTGAGGTTCGAACCCACCACTCTTGGCATATGGGACTGACGCCCTGCCCAAGGAGCCACTGGCACCACCCTACTGAAGCTCATTTTTAATTGCCAAGTCGTGGAAGCAACCCAATGCCCATCAACCCATGAATGGATTAGTAAATTATGGTATACGTATGCTATGGAATACTATCCAGCCATAAAAAGATGGAGAATTTATATCTTTTATGTTTACCCGATTAGAGTTGGAACACATTCTTCTTAGTAGAGTATCTCAAGAATGGAAAAAAAATTATCTAATTTGCTCAATTGTAATGTGAAACCAATATGTATACAATTACATGTTCATACAAATAATAAAACACAATATAGTCTAGCAAAGTGGAGGGGTGAGGAGAGAGAAGGTAGGGGAAGGAGGGAGGGCATTTGGTGGGATCTCACCAAATGTACACAACTCAAGGTGTTCAGCACACCCCCTGGGTTAAAGGCCCTTCTACAACTTGAACTTTACCATGGAAGTAAAAAAGAATATAACCTAAAAATTTGTACCCTTATGTTAATTTGAAGTAAATAATAGCTCATTGAAATTCTAGTGCTATTCCTATCAGTTCCTTTGTGAAAAAACTTTCAATTCACCACTGACATTTTTTCCTTTGTCTTTTTTCCTTCAAACCATTTTCACCTTGGTGTTCATAAGCCAAAAATACCAGGATGAGCATTTAAAAGTAGAGAAACCTTTTTGCTTTCTCATGGTTACAAACACAAGTTGTTCACTTGGAAATTATCCTCCAACATTTTCTACTTACTTACTCTAAGACGTACCTAGAAGAAAAAAGTTTGCAAACAGCTATCAAGCACCTATGAAGCCACACATAGCTCCCCACACATACACTAGCACCACAAATTGATATTTATAAGACTTCAAAAGTTTAAGGAGGTTCTTCTGGAATATGAAGCTGAAAAGTACCAAACACTATGACAAGGAGCTACTGTGCTACTGGTAAAGAAATTCTAGGTCATGCTGGCATGGAGCGACATGCTTGAACTTCCCCATCATTTGGTAGGTTACGATTTGCCAACTTCACAAAGGGAAGGTTTATGAAGGAAAAAATTCAGCCTTTACTTCTTTAGCCTTCTGTATCTTGTCCAGAGAAGTTTGCCAAAGCTAAAGGTCTAAGGGCTGGGCTCAATTTCCTCATTTTAAATAGGGGCCACAAATAAAACTGTCAACCAGCAAGAATAAATGTAGTGAGTTTTTTGCCCAAAATGGTAGACTTTGTTTGGTTAGCAATGCCAGAGCAAATACATCCACAGGGCTCATGAAGTGACTGACAAATCTTGACTTGATCCCAACAACAGCAAGTGGAAAAATTCAGTCCTCAAATCACCTCACTGTGGCTTTGCATGTTTTAAGTTATGCCTGCTGCTGCAACTTAAATAACAGCTATTTCAGACATGGCTTTATCCTCCAAAATCCTAAAATGGACCTAATCATATAATTTCACATTTAAAAACACAATAAACAAACATGACCAATTTTCCTTTAAAGCTGGAAGCATAACAGAGAAACAAAGACCATTGGAGATCTAACATGTTCTGGCATGAGGAATGAGGAAATAGCAATTTATTTCAAAAATCTATGAAAAATCAGCTTGGAAAGAACTTCAAATTCATGAAGCAAATTTCTATTCTAAGAAAACCTTAACTATCAGATAAATCCATATTAGATGTTCCAAAGGAGCCTTACCAATGACCAAATAAGGTGGATTTTCTGGTAGCAGAGTCTAGGTGATTCTCAAACACAGCCAGGACTATAAATTGATATCCACAATCAAAGGGAAAGTAGTAAGATTTGTGAGAAAATATTTTCTATGTTTGCTTGGTAATCATCATCTTCTAGAAAGCATTTTAACACACATCCTACATAGTGTGGACTTTGAGAGACGCCTAGGGAATGTATTGTTATAAAGCAACACAATAGTTTTTCTTAAGAATCTGGTCTAGAAAGAGTATGTGACTTTATAAAGGAATTAGCAGTGATCTGTGGAAAACATCTGACAAAATGTTATTTAACCTGAACTTCAGGATTGGCGGTCTACATTAACCAAGGCACAGTGACAGAGGATTTCAAGTTTCCTCCAAAATTCCATTGCACCATCAAAAAATTGAGATCTGAAATATGTCAAGAAGACAAGGAAATCTTCAGAGACACCGAGGCCATGGTACTGGAAGATGGAGCAGAGATTTTAGTGAAAAGAATCAGATGGGGGAAACGCCCCTTGTCATCTTCTTGTCTTCACTTAACATTCACTCTCTTCATATCAGTTTTCTGTTTTTTTCTATTTCATTGAGTTGAGCTGGAGCCTGATGACATATGTGATTTGACCCATTAATATCACATGTAAACATAGCCCCTGCAAGGATCAATTTAAGTGGCTGAGTCTTATCCAATGTGTTTCCTCTGGACTGTTTTGCTTTTCCCTTCTTGCCACACTGAGTAGAGCAGGGTCCCCTGGTGTTCCTCTAACAGCCCATGACACAAAGAGGGCAGAGGTAGACTTTTCCACGGTGCCATTAAATTTCCAGCCTAATTTGTTCTACTAGGCTCTGTGACATCAGTGATCATTCCCAGTGGGGCAATGAGAAAGCCTAGCAGGCACAACAATGTTCCTCTGTGATCTGGCAGAGCACGGCAGCACCAGTGAGACCTGGTGACACCGTGACTTTGTGGCAGACGACACAGAAGAACACACTGGGAACAAAAGGACCAGCCACCAGAATATTTTCAGATGTAACTTGGTTGCAATTTGAGCAAAATTTCAGACTATAAAGAAGATGAAGACAAAAGCCAGAAAAATTGGAGAAGTTACTACATTCACATCACATACATACTGATGTGTATTCACAGGCAAATGAGGTCAAGAAATACTTGAATTTAATCAAAGTCTGGTGTTTGTGTTTTAAGCAGGCTATGACAACACATACACTAAAATTCTAGTTTTGTTAGAGAGGTTTGGAGGCCTGTTTTTAAAAATTTAATGATATAGAATACATGGTTAATAGTGGTTATCTCTGAGGGATGGAATTATGAAGGATTTTCTTTTGCCTAAACTTATTTTCTACAATGAATATTTATTTTTGCAGTAAGACAGTCATCAAGTTATAAGAAGATTATAATTGCTCAAATTTGGTTTGTATGCTAAATATCAGTAGTTTAACAAAAGAGGTTTCAAGCCTTATTCTCCAAGATGATTTTTTGCTTTAAGCCTTTCTCATAGCACTGGTCTGTTAAGGAAACAAATATGAATCTTATGGGATTCAAGTTCTATCTCTTTCCGAAGTGATAGAGGCATAATTAAGTACTCTTGAACAAAATACAAGAAAAGGTACTTTTTTATTATTGAACATGGAAACTTTCTATAATAATTATCCACTATATTCGCTAATATATTTTCATTTTCTAACCTTCTTTTGTTAATCAAGCGTGTGTCATGAGGCACAGCTATTGTCGATACCATTAATTGAATAAACACAAGAGTCAGGATCTTTAGTTCTGGGAACCAAATTCTAGGCCTCCGTCAAGCACACTCCCCATCATAGGGAAGGGATGCGATGGGTTGAGATCAATTATAATAAACGAAAGTCATACCTTTTTACAGGCAGAGTAGAAAATCTATTTAGCTATTCTTTTTTAAAAAACAAGACTAAATTTCATCATGTATTCTACTATAATTCATCTCCAAATATTAATTTTAATGTATTACCCTTTTGATTTAAGAACAGCTAATGTGGGCAGCACCTGTGGCTCAGTGAGTAAGGCACCGGCTCCATATGCCGAAGGTGGCGGGTTCAAACCTGGCCTTGGCCAAACTGCAAAACAAAAAAATAGCTGGGCGTTGTGGCAGGTGCCTGTAGTCCCAGCTACTCAGGAGGCTGAGGTAAGAGAAGTGCCTAAGCCCAGGAGATGGAGGTTGCTGTGAGCTGGGTGATGCCACAGCACTGAACGGAGGAGGGCAATAAAGTGAGATTCTGTCTCTACAAAAAAAAAAAAAAGAAGAAGAAGAACAGCTAATGTTTTTTAATAAGTAATTAGTCACAAGTAACAGTTATTAGTTGAACAAAATATTCAACAACTTCTTAAATGTAAAAAATAGCATATCTAGCATTTTCATTGTAATTCACATTTGCCTTCATTGAAGTTTTTGCAGGATTCACAACTCAGTGTATGTGTTAAGGGAGCAGTAACAGTAAGGTAGTTGATGTCAATATCCCCAATAGAAACAATCTTTTATGGTTCCCAGACCCCAGGAGTGGTACTAGGTGACAGAATGAAGTAGAAATATTATTTACCTCCATAGCAGCATAAAGTGATAACACCTCAATTTACTCCTCTCCTCTCTTTATAATGGGTCACATTCTAAAATCATATGTCCTCATATAAGACCCAGTAGGGGGGAAAACTATTCACTGGCCTAAGAAAATCACCTGGTGAAAATTTAATTAAGCTAATTTTATCAGATAGAAAGATATATAAAGCACACCTTAAATGTTGCCATTTGAAGCCACAAATATATAGCATAATATTTCATTATACAAATAGAAGTTTCCAGACTATTGTTCTGGCCTCTTTAATTCTGAAAAGGCATTTTCCTAGTGGCATTCAAGAACATCCCCACACTACTCTTAGCACGAACCATTTCCACCGTCATTACCATCCTCCTCTTCATCATCATAATATTCACTATCATGATCATCTTACAGCAAATAAACTAAGACAGGAGGCCACCATTTGGAATCATGCCTTTGGCTTAAATCATGGCCATGCACCCTCTTGCCATGTAAAGTTAACATTTTAAGAAATAACCATCAAAATTTAAGGTGTAAAATGACAGCAAAAATCAGTTATTTTTATTATTCCATATATGTAGCTCAATGGAGTAAGGTACTGGCCCCATATGCCAAAGGTGGCAGGTTCATATCCAGCCCTGGCCAAAAATTGCAGAAAAGAAAAGAAAGAAAACAATAATACAATGAAAGCACACATAGTTGATACCTGTTTTAGTCTGTATTAAAAGAAATTATTGAAATGTAAAGATTATAATGCAGTTTCTTCCTCTGACTGTCTTCAGTATCCTTCAATATCACCACTATGGGTCTACTATGAATACAGAGCTGCTCATCTTAAAACAACTTAAAGCTATAGACTGAACACATAAAAATGTTGCCTGTAGGATAAACATCATACCCACTACAAACAAAGTAGGTACTACTAACAATAAAAACAGTTAAGTGTAATTAGAGAGAGGAAAAAACATGGAGAGACTGAACATCAGTCACAAGGAATACAAAAAAGGAAGAAAATAACTCTTGCCAGCAGAAATGAATGTTCTATAACCTTTAGAAATTTTATTAAGCTGTAATTTTAAGCAAAGCCTGAAGCAAAATATGTGCCAGATAGTCCAATAGTGATGAGCACTTGGGTAGTGACTATAGTGACAGATATTTGGAGAGGGATATACAGGTATCATCTCAAACATATCACTCATCTACAAAAATTGTCCATTTAACCTGATCTTAATATACACATTATATTTCCCTCTCAAACAATGCTCCTCAATATAAAAATGTAAGATATAAAAATATGCATTTGAAAATCATATATCTGATAACAGAATTGAATCTAAAATATGTAAAGAGATGTTACAACTTGCTAATAATAAAATGACAAAAAATCCAAACGGAAAATGGGCAAAGGATCTGAATAGACATTTTTCTCAAGAAGAAATGCTGATGATCAATAAGCACATAAAATGATGCTAAGCGTAACAGGCCATTAGGAACATGCAAGGCAAAAACACAAAGATATACTTGTCATACCCACTAGAACAGCAATAATAAAAAGAGAGATAATAAGTACTGATGACAAGGTGGAGGATTTGGAAAACTATTTTTCAGAAATTAGAGAGAAAAAGCACTAGGCCCAAATTGACTCACAGGTTCGTGTTAATTCCTATAGAAAACCTCAGTGATATTATTTTAGGCATACACAAAGCTATTCTAAATTTTTATGAAAAGGCATGCATAGCCTAGAAGAGTTAAAAGAATATTATTAGAAAGGAACAAAAAAGAATGAATGTGTCCACCTGATACTAAGGCCCACTGTGTAGCTGCAGTAATCTAGATAACATGGCATGGGTAGAGAGACACAGAGGAACACGATGGAGGAGCGGGAAAGGTGCAGAAATGATTAAACTGAGGAAGTCTTTTCAACAATGGGGCTAGAGTATTGGACGCATATAGGAAAAAAATTAAACATTGACCTGAACTTCACATCTTATGCAAAAAGTAAGTCAAAATGGATCATAAATTTAAAAAAATAGTAAACCAAATCACATTTAAATTAAAACATTTTCTGTGTTAAGAAACTTTGTTGGAATGAAAAGACAAGTTAAAAAAGTGGATGAACCCACAAGCTCTAATCAGAGAAAATTCCACTGAAGCGTGGAACTCAGAGCTTAACGATCAGAAAGGGACGCTACTGAGAAGCACAGAGTCCTGGGCAGCCCTTCTGCGAGCCGAGGGGTCCGGACTCTGCCGGACTAACACATTGGAATGTCCAAAATGGCGAGCGCCTTTTCCCCAGATCAATGAGAGGGAGAAAGAATTGGCGATCAGTCAGAGTTA
>CAUYON010018673.1:0-56473 GCA_963573935.1 Arctocebus calabarensis
AATGTGCTGGTCTTATATACAATTTGCAATTGTTTCATCAAACTGGTTTAACATAGCCTTCCTGGCATTTTCTTAGTTATTGTGTGCAGACATTTATATTCTACATTTAGTAAATTTCACCTGTACCCTTCTAAGATGCACTGTAAGTGTGGACCCACCAATTACTCTCCCTCCACCCATCCTCCCCCGTGAGATCACAGTAAACCCACAGCCACCAATAGGAAGATGACCCGAAGTCTAAATGACATTAAATGGAAATCTGCATTCCAGAGATGTTGAACTAGAGAAGTCAGCAGTGGTGAGAGGGGAGAGAGAGTGTGAGAAAAAGAATGGGAATATAGGAAAGAAAGAAGTTTAGCAGGATCTGTAAATCATATTAAGATTATTACACTTATCTTTTTTTTTTTTTTTGAGACAGAGCCTTAAACTGTCACCCTGGGTAGAGTGCCATAGCATCACAGCTCACAGCAACCTCCAATTCCTGGGCTCAAGTGAATCTCTTGCCTCCGCCTCCCAAGTAGCTGGGACTACTGGCACCTGCCACAAAGCCCGGCCACTTTTTGGTTGCAGCCATCATTGTCGTTTGGCGAGCCCAGGCTGGATTTGAACCCGCCAGCTCACGTGTATATGGCTGGCACCTTAGCCCGTTGAGCCACAGGCGCTGAGCCTGTTACACTTATCTTAAAGCTCAATGGGAATCTTCTGAGAATTTTTAGATAGGGAAAGTCATATTGAAATAAAGCTTTTAAATAAAGCTTTTAAAAAAGATTTCTGGCTATGGTAGAGAAAATGGATCCATACAATCCATAATTTTTTAGGGATCTTCTACTTAATTAAAACAAATAAAATGTATGCATATTAATGACTGTTCTTTTTTAAAATTTCATATTAATATGAGGGTACAAATGATTAAGTTACAGTATTTGCATTTGTTAGGTAAAGTTCAAGTTGTAGTTCAGCCTTGACGCAGGGGTTGTGCTGTATACCCTTACATTGTGCCCATTAGGTGAGAGCTCATCAATCTCTCTCTCATCCCCCTCCCCTTTTTCTCCTTCCCCCTTCCCTCCACTTGAATTTAATTGTGAATTGAATTTAATTTTTCCTCATATGGGGCTATAATTGTTATCTGTTGGTTCCATTAGTATTGCATACATTGTATACTTACTTTTTCATTCTTATGGTACTTTACTAAGAAGAATGTTCTTCAAGTCCAAGCAGATAAATACAAACGATGTAAAGTCTCCATATTATCTTCATGGCTGTATAGTATTCCATGGTATACATCTACATCGCAGCTCAATTCACAATTGTCAAGGCATGGAATCAACCCAAAAGACCATCAACTCACACATGGATTAATGACTGTTTTGTAAGGAATACAATGCAATTCTTTGTATCCTTTTATTTGAAAAGGCTGCCTCTCATCTGAAAGTAATGATGGATATGGAAATCAAATGTTCTAATGATTGCTGTGCTGTGCCATGACTAATGATTTGGTCTTCTCACTACAGAAACTTCTTGGGGCAATGACATGGCTGAAACACCTTTTTCTACAGTCCAGTCCTCAGTGTCATAGGTGCAAGAATTCTATTGTGCCAGAGAACCAGGAAATATTGGTTCTTTTTCTTTTCTTTTCTTTTTTATTAAATCATAGCTGTGTACATTAATGCAATCATGGGGTACAATGTTCTAGTTTCATATACAATCTGAAGTGTTTCATCAAACTGTTTAACATAGCCTTCATGGCATTTTCTTAGTTATGATATGAAGACATTTGTATTCTGCATTTAGTAACTTTCGCCTGTACCCTTCTAAGGTGCACCGTAGGTGTGGCCCCACCAATTGTCCTCCCTCCACCCAGCCTCCCCCCTCTCCTCAAAATATTGGTTCTTATTAACATTGCCTCAACAATATTTTTTTTTTAGTTTCTCTATATACCACCAGATGGGGAAAAATGTGAGAAACAGGTTAAGTTTTCCACTTTCTGAAATATATCTTTTCGATTGACTGCTTTAAATGATTATTCCAGTGTCCCTAATGTACTCAAATATTTTTCATTACCACCAGAGAGGACAAGCATGAGGCCTGAGAACCAGAGCAGCGTGTCCGAGTTCCTTCTCCTGGGGCTCCCCATCCGGCCAGAGCAGCGGGGTATGTTCTTCCTCCTGTTCCTGGGCATGTACCTGACCACGGTGCTGGGGAACCTGCTCATCATCCTGCTCATCTGGCTGGATGCTCGTCTCCACAACCCCATGTACTTCTTCCTCAGCCACTTGGCCCTCACTGACGTCTCCTTTTCATCTGTCACTGTCCCAAAGATGTTAATTAACATGCAAACCCAGGACCAATCCATCCCCTATGCAGGGTGCATATCACAAACATATTTTTTTATATTCTTTGCTGACCTGGATAGTTTCCTTATTACATCAATGGCATATGACCGATATGTTGCCATCTGTCACCCTCTTCACTACACCACCATCATGATGGAAGAGCTGTGCACCTTATTAGTGGCTCTATCCTGGATCCTGTCTTGTGCCAGCTCCCTCTCCCACATCCTTCTCCTGACCAGGCTGTCCTTCTGTGCTGCTAATGCCATCCCCCACTTCTTCTGTGACCTCGCTGCCCTGCTCAAGCTGTCTTGCTCAGACGTCTTCCTCAATGAGCTGGTCGTGTTTACAGTGGGGGTGGTGGTCATTACCCTGCCATTCTTGTGTATCCTGGTATCCTATGGTTACATTGGGGCCACCATCCTGAGGGTGCCTTCAACCAAAGGGATCTGCAAAGCATTGTCCACATGTGGGTCCCATCTCTCTGTGGTGTCCCTGTACTATGGGGCAATATTTGGGCAGTACCTGTTTTCAATATTAAGCAATTCCATAAACAAGGACATCATTGTTGCTCTCATATATACAGTGATCATACCCATGTTGAATCCCTTTATCTATAGCCTCAGGAACAGGGACATGAAAGAGGCCCTTGGGAAACTCTGCAATAGGGGAATATTTTTATCACAGTGACATCAGATTTAAAAAAAAAATCAGAATCTCATTGTGGTTGATTTCATTTATTTGATTTGATTTTCCATTTGAACATGTCTCAAACCTTTTATGTCCTCAAGCCCTAAGACAAATGGTCGCAAGTTGGATATACTTAGTTAATATTTACTTATTGAGTAGAATTTCATTCTCTTATTAACTATGTTTTTCTTTATAAATAGTTTTTTTAAAATTTCAGATTTATATGGGGGTACATACAATTAGGTTATATAGTTTGCTTTTTTTTATTAAATCACAGCTGCGTACATTAGTGCAATCAAGGAGTACAATGTGCTGGTTTCATATACAATCTGAAATGTTTTCATCAAACTGTTTAACATAGCCGTCATGGCATTTTCTTTTCTTTTTTTTTTCCCATGGTAAGATAGAATTTATTTATAGAAAAGAATACAGAAAACCCTAAAGCTCCTGGTAGAGAGAAAGCTCAAGTGGGGAGAGAAAAGCTATCTCCATTTCTCTCCCGGTCTTTCCCTGTCTCCCCCTTTAGGCTTTTAGTCTCGAGGTATATATAAGTGTATGGGTTCCTTGGCCAGGAAATGAATGAACACAGTCCCTTCCACCGGAGGCAAGGTGAATGAATGTATCAATGAATGAACACAGTCCCTTCCGCTGGGGCAAAGTGAATGAATGTATCAATGAATGGACACAGTCCACTCATGGAGTTGAGGCCTAGAAAATTCACATGAAATTGATCTAGCCATAGGAAAGGGGGGTTCCACATTTAGTCCTAAGTGTAAAGTGAAGGAGACACCAAGGCACAGGTGTCTCCTCAGCAGTGTCCGGGTTTTTTGGCTATTGGAGCCTCCAGTGGGAGTTGGAGGTCCCCTTACTTGCCTGTCATCCAGCCTGCTGGTTCTTCAGCTGGCTGCCGCAGCACTGACACCACCAAGGAGGAGGCGGCAGGTCCTCCAGCTCTGCTGAGCTGGCTAGGGCGCCAAATGTCCTGCAACAATTCTCCCTCTCCAAGTAGAAACTCTAACTAGGGAAAAAGGGCAAAGACTCGATCTAACTGCTTCCTGCTGAATCGGGCGATGATAGCAGGGGACAGTTAGGGTCTTTATTGTGTGTGGCTTGATGACATTTCTGGAAAACATAAATCTGATTAGTATAATCAGTAATAGGCAAAGGTAGAACAGTGTCAGGTCAGAAGCACTTATTCAGTGATGCTAAAAGAAAACCATATTAGGATTTTTCTTTCTGTGTCCTAAATGATAACTTCAAACTTTCTTTTGGCTCACAAGTATAGGTGGTCTGTCTTCATTGTCTGCCTCCGTAGAAGATGGAGGTTTCCAGGATTTTACTTGTGAATGATGTATGCAGGAATCGACTCCTATAACTTTAACAGCATGCCCAGTTGCAAGGAAGCTGTTATTTGGTCGCCATCTTGCTCCACCGCCCCCTACTTTCATATTTTCCCAGTTATTTTCTTGTTGCAGTTGTCATTGTTGTATAGCTGGCCCATGCCAGGCTCAAACCTGCCAGCCTCAGTGCATGTGGCTGGCACCGTAACCACTGTGCTATGGGCACCAAGCCCTAAAATATTTTTTTATGTAGCCCTTTATAGACAAAATTTGCCCACCTTGCACTAGACCCTGATGCTCATTTTCTTTCTTTTTATTCCTTGGGGAAACACGTGACAGTCCTATGGTCCCTGGACATATGTCTCATCCAGTTAATTATCTGAATCTATGAAGGGGAAAGAGAAGAAAACAAACAAGAGTTGTTTGAAGGAAAGGAATATCCTTTATAAGTGGGCAAAAAGTATTGCTATCCAGGGAGAAGCATTTGATTCCTAGGCCCTGACGCAGACAATATAGGGGTGGTCTATAAATTATATCAGATGAGAGTCAGAGTTTGGGTTGAGAAAGCCAAAGGGTGTGTATGTCTCCCCAGTGTGCAGGACACATGAGGTGTCTTGGTATTTCTCCAAGTTCATTACAGAACCAGCTCAGGGTGATAGGAAAGATACTCCCCAAATGCATAGATCCAAAACTAAGTGGAAGGTATCTTCCCCACAGCAAAGCCTTGTTTATAGAAGGCCTCCTGCCTTTTGGGGCTCTGAAGAGCATCACATAAGGAAGGGGAAATCCTAGAATTGAGAGTATGACAACATGACTATAGTCAACAATAAGTTAGGGTACACTTTAAAATAACTGAGAGAGTGAAATTGGAATTTTCCTTGAGGGAATGGATAGCCCAATTATTCTGATTTGATCAATTCACATTGGATGCCTATATCAAAACATCACATGTACTCTATAAATACATACAACTATTACATACCCATAAAACTTAAAAAATTAAAAAAAAAACAAAAACAAAACAGTAAACCCAGGCTGGGCACAGTGGCTTATGCCTGTAATCCCAGCATTCTGGGAGGCTAAAGCAGTAGAAATGCTTGAGTTCAGGAGTTTGAGACCAGCCTGAACAAAAGTGAGACCTAGTCTGTAGTAAAAATAGAAAAACTAGCTCAGACTGTGGCAGGAGCCTGCAATCCCAGTTACCTGGGCGACTGAGGCTGGAGAATCACTTGAACCCAGGAATTTGAGGTTGCTGTGAGCTATGATATACCACAGTACTCTAGCCTAGGCAATAAAGTGAGACTCTTATCTCAAAAAGAGAAAAAAAAAAAGAGTAAACCCATTTGGGTTTGAATCTTCTGTCATGTACTAGCTGTCTGATTTGAGAAAGCTACGTACCTTTCTGAGTTTTTTGTTTTGTTTTGTTTTTCCGCAGTTTTTGACTGGGCCCGGTTTGAACCTGCCACCTCCAGTATATGGGACTGGCACCCTACTTCTTTGAGCCACAGTTGAGGCCCTCAGTTTATTTCTTTATCTGAGATATGGACATAATAAAACCTGGCTCATTGGGTGTTGCTAAGATCAAGTTAGATGGGAAATGTAAAACATGAGGTACTTGGTCATTTAAATCCCTGCTGTCTGTGTCTGCTAGTAGCTTCTAATTATCAGTTCTGCCTGTCTTCTATAATAAGAGAATCTTTGATTTTGAAGTTGGGAACAAAGACTATATTTCCCGGTCTCCCTTATAGCTGGATGTGGCCATATAAGCAAGTTATGGCCAATGATATGCAAAGGCATTTGTGTCTAAAACTTCCAGGATGCCTCTTCCTTTTCTTTCTTCCTGAGGAATAGAATGTGGACATGATGACTGGAGCTGAAGCACCCATTTTGAAGATGAAGACTCATGTTGAGATGTCAGAGCAACAAAATAGGAGGATCCTGGGTCCCGGGATTGCTTAACTCCATTTTTTGATTCTATGAGAGAAATAAATTACCATCTTGCTTAAGCTCTATTTATTTTATTTTAAAAATTTTTTTGAGATAAAGCCTCACTTTGTTGCCCTGGGCATAGTGCCATGGTGTCATCACAGCTCACAGCACCCTCAGACTCTTAGGCTCAAGTGATCATCCTGTCTGAGCCTCCCAAGTAGCTGCAACTATAGGTACCCACCACAATGCCCAGGCTGGTTTTTTTTTTTTTTAATCTTTTTAAAAATGGAATCTCTCTCTGGCTCAGGCTGGTCTCGAATTCCTGAGCTCAAGCGATCCACCAGCCTCAGCCTCCCAAAGTGCTAGATTACAGGTGTAAGCCCAGGCACTTGGCCTCTTAAATTCTTTTTAGATTTTGGGTTTCCACCTCAGAGAAAAATTGATTCTGGTATGCTAGGTATGGGGCCTTGAGCAAATAGTCTTAACCTCTTCAAGCCTTATGACCTTGTCAATAAAATGGGTATAACAAATCCCAGACCCTCAGAAATGCTGTGAGGATTCAAGGATACCAAGTGGTGGTTTTCTGCTGCCTCAGTAACATTTTATAATGCCCTTGAAATGTGGATCTTCAAACCTTATGCAAAAGCAGCTGAATCTCAGATCTTGTGATGCGGCCAAAGAATGCGCATATTGCCGAGTTCTCCAGATAATGTAACACCCAACCAGGTATAGAAAGCTTAGAGTTGAGAGACTCATCCCTTCTTCCCCACTTACAAAGTCAGAGTGAATGTTAAGAGATGTCATCTGCACAAGAGTCACGAGGGGCTCACCCTCTCTGATGGGTCTTACAATGTCTCCATCCTGCCCCTGCTACCCTGCTACAAACACCCCCTCAGCCCTCACCCTTCCCAGAGGGGAGGGGTGATTTGCTCTGTGTGTGTGTGTGTGTGTGTGTGTGTGTGTGTGTACAGCACCACCAGCTGCTTTATCCTGTCTGAATGACTTACTCTAAAATTCTCTTTAAAATGTGGCAGTGTTCATGATTATAGCTTGCTGGTTTGCATGCTCATGATGGATCTTTTAATCTAATTAAAGGAAGGCAAGATTTCCCTTGGTGCTTTCAGCTTCAGAGAGCTCTGATTTTTAAGCATAGTGTATTGGCTGAGAGCACTTTTTTTTTTTAAATTGTTCGGGATTCATTGAGGGTACAAGAAACCATGTTACACTGATTGCATTTGTTAGGTAAAGTCCCTTTACAATCATGTTTTGGCCCCAAAAGATGTGGTACACACCAAGACCCCACCCTCCTCGCTCCTTCCCTCTCTCTGCTCTTCCTTTCCCTACCCCTCCCTCATTCTTTCAGAGCACTTTTTTTTAAGGTTAGGAAAACCTGCTCTCTAGTACCGGCTATGTGTGACCCTGGACAAACCACTCAACCTCTCTAAAGAGTCAGTTTGCACTTCTATGAGCTAGGCTTGGGTTCAGCCCTCTGCATGCACAGAAGAATACCCTATGTGGCAGGTGTCTTCATTATCCCCATTTTTTAAAAAATTTTATTATTGTGTATTGACAATTTTTTTTTGAATGAGGAATCCTTGTGTGTGTGTGTGTGTGTGTGTGTCTTTTTCAGTTTTTGGCCAGGCCTGGGTTTGAACCTGCCACCTCCAGTATATGGGGCCAGAGCCCTACCCCTTTGAGCCACAGGTGCTGCCCTCATTATCCCCATTTTATAGATGAGGAAACTGAGGATCAGAGAGACTAACTAAATTGCTCAGATCACACAGGGAGTAAGTGGTATGAATCTGATAGAAGAATAATATCTGACTGATGATCTGTTCTGACAATGAACTAGTTGAGTGGATCTACAGACTTTAACAAGGTTGTTACCCAGTGAGTGCACAACTTAACTATTGTGACAAATAGCTACTATTGTTGTTGTCATTATTGTCTAGCTGTTAATGAAAAAGGCATGGGAGCCCGGGAGCACAAGGCCAGCCCATGAAGTACAGTGTTATTGTCATGGGTAGAGGAGCACTGGAGGCAGGACGAGGCCAACTGGTAGGTTCTCCAGGCCCACAGAGTGGTCTCTCCTGGTCCAAATAGAGGCTGATGTCCTAGGGAATGGAGGTCTCATCAAAAACTATCTCTTGACTCTAAAAGTCTTGGTGGTGGAGACCGTGGCTTTAGCACCTCACTTACCTTGTTTGTTTTCACTCCAGCCACGGTGGATGCTCTAATGTGTCTGAAGCCAAGACATGTCCACTCCCTCCTTCTTGTGTTTCCCTTTGAATCAGGAGTGTATGGGAAGGAGAACAGAAGTACTGGAGGGAAACTGGGAGAAGTACTGGGACAGAAACTAAGGGGACAGAGTAGAGACTGCAGGACACCATTGCCACTGCCTTTTCTCTGATACCTTATTATGAAAAAAATCTAAATTAAGGCAACATTACAAATAACAAGTGGATGTAAACCTACCACTAGAATCCATATTAAATACTTCAAAATATTTTTTGGAGACAGGGAATCACTCTATCACCCAAGATGGAGTGGTGGCGTGATCATAGCTCACTGTAAGCTCCAACTCCTGGGCCCAAGTGACCCTCCTGCCTGCTACTACCATGTTCAAATGATTATTTTAATATGTTTATGGACATGGGATCTCACTATATTGTCCAGGCTGGTCTCAAACTGTTGGGCTAAAGCAGCCCTCCTGCCTTAGTCTCCCAAAGTGCTGCGATTATAGGTATGGGAGTCACTGTGCCAGAATAACTTTTCTTTCTTTTTTTTTTCTTAGCCTCTGAATCATTTGTGCCTGTAAGTGTGGTTCAAATGGATAAGGAAGCACTAGTGTGGGAGTGGAGATGGGGATCTGGGCCCATGAATCCCAGAACCACAGTCATATCTGAGCCTATTCCCAGGACTGGTGTTCTGAAGAGTATAGTTTGCAAGTCATTCCTGTGGTTTAAGCTATTCATTTTATGGAAGAGAAAATTGATTCTTGGTTGGGTGGGAGAACTTATACAAAATCCTTCATTATTTCATCAGGCATTTGTTAAGCACTGTCGTCAGGTTTCTTATAGAAGATGGGTGGGACTCGCAATCTCTGAATCCATTCATGTTCATGATGTCTGCATCATGGACCCTTCAGTCATGCAGCCTCCCCTAGATGCTGGGGGAGGATGCACTAATCTGGAGACCTCACAGACTGCTGGGCCATAGTGTACCACCTTACTGAAGGGAAGGTGAGATGAAAGAGATAGAAAGATGAGAGGGAAGAGATCAAAGAGGGGCAGAACAGAGTGGAGGAGAGAGACATGGAGAGACTAGGAGAAATCTCTACCATATAGAAAGACTTGGGCCTGGCAAGAAGGAGCAGGGCTCACTTGGAAATCAACTACTGTGGTCCTGCCCTTCGGCAGTCTTCTGAACTGCTCCCATCCCGCCAGCTTCTTGTGAATGCCAAAACAAATATCCTTAGACGTGGGCTTGGAGCCCAGAAGGTGGAAAAGGAAGGGCATCTACAGTAGCAGCCCAGCCAGGGCTGACTCAAAAGCATCACCACTTTCACTACCTTATCCTCTCCCTCCCTTACCCACTACCTCTGAATCTAGAGGTACTGGGAGGAGCATGATTCTCAGTGGGAGAGGTACTGGCCTGATACTTGGGGTGTCTGGAAACAGCCAAGATTCTTGGCTATCCCCAAGTGAACTCATGGAGTGAGGGGTCATGATCCATGATCCATGTTCTCAGAGGATGGAACCAGGCTCTAATACCCAGTAGAGCAAGTGAGGATGTTACAGTAGTCACCAAAATAATTGAAAGGAGAAGTAAAATTTTAGCAAGGTAAAGAAAGTTTATTAATGACTTGTAGAGCAGCCTGTCCTGTCCTAGTGACAACAGGCTCTGAGGAAAGCACAGTTTTGGATTTTGTACACAGTGTTTTTGAAGAGTATCTGCTGCTTCTTGCAAGTAAGTCTCCCAGGGGCTTAATTAACTGTGTTCTCAACACAAGCCACCTACAGGTCTTGAAAACAATCCACCTGCAAGATCTTGACAAACCTACCTGCAAAGTCTTAATCAACTTCATTCCCATAATAACCCAGGTCAGCCTAACTCAAACCAACCCAAAGTAGCCTAACTATATCTGCCATCTACTCTGCTCCTAACAAAGGCAGGGGCAGAGAACAGGTATCTGGTTTGAGCTTATCTGCTATGCAATCTTCAGAGCACAGGAAGGGTGGGAAAAGGGGATAGGATTCAAGAGACAAGGAGAAAGTAAGGGAACAAGAAAATATTAGGAAGGTCAGGGAGATGGTTAAGAATTTTGATTTGTGGAGTACCTCAACCTTCAATCTATCTATACATCTATTATCCACTTGCCCATCCTTTCTTCCACCCACCCGTCTACCCTTTGTCCACTCACCCATCATTCACTCACTCATTCTTATCCATCCATCCACTTATCCATCCTTTCATCAGCCAATCTATCTACCCACTCACTTCTCTCCTTCCTCACCCCCTCTTCATACATCCACAAAATATTTGTGAAATATCTATCATGTGCCAGGTGTATGGTAGGCACTGGGAACACAGCAGTGAATGTGACTAAATGGGCCTCTGCTATTAAAGACCTGATCTTCTACAGCAGAGATACTCAGTAATCAAGTAAACTATAAAAAAAAAAAAAACAAGATAGTGATAAAGGATATTTTTATGTAAACTGAGAAACTGCTTGATATTAATCATTAATTTGGGATGGGTAATGTGCAGACGCAGTGCAGACTTCTAAATATATATTTCATTTTTTGTTTTCATCAAGATAATTCATGAAAATATTAAAAAATCTAAGTAGTATACAAAGGCTTCTAGTAAAATTCAGAAATTCTCTGCTTCTTTTACTGTCCCCACATCTTTCAAGGTTGGGAATGAGGAAAGTTTTCTAATCTTAAGAGAGCAGTCAGGGAAGGCCTCTCTGGAAAAGGGACATTTCAACAGAGATCTAATGAAGGGAGGCAGCAAACCACGCAAATATCTGAGGGGAAAGTGAGCTAGGCAGAAGAAACAGCAAGTGCAAAGAGTTATCCTGATGAGAGATGATGGTAGCTTGGACTAGTGTGGCAGAAATGGGCATGGAGAGATATGAGCAGATTCAGAAGAGTACTTTGGATTCCAATAGTACTTTGCAACTATTGCTAACGGCACTTAATGACTAACTTGATCTGGGATTGAGAGAACCAGAGGAGTAAGAATGAGTCTCGGCCTTTGGTTTGAGCCATTGAGTAGAAGGTGAAGCTGTTACCGAGATGGAAGACTCTCAAAGGACTAGGGCTTTTAGCAAAATTATCAGACAGACCTGGGTTCAAATCTTAGCTCTACCTCATACTACCTGTTTTATCTTGGCTAGGTTACTGCACCCCTCTATGCCTTAGTTGTCTTACCTGTTAAATGGGTATAGTAATTATGCCTACTACAGAACTGTTGGGAAGATTAAATGAAGTTTTGAATGGAAACTGCTCAACTCAGTACCTGGTAGATAATAGCTATTTGATAAATGGTATTTGTCATTTTTAGAAAATGAGGGGAGGAGAGAAAAAAGGAGAGAGAAGGAAGGGCATGTGTTTTGTGTTTTGTTCTGCCCTCATCCTCAAAAGCCAGGCAGCCCCATCAAATGTACTCATAGTATTCCTCTGGAAAGGTTTCTAGCTCTGAGTGATGGCTGGGTTTTCTCTGCTATCCTTACCTTTGATGGAGAGGGTGGGTATAATAGGTAGACGGAGCCTCTCCTTCTACTTCTACCTTGATGATATCACCCATAATGATCAGAGAACACCCACAGAGTCATGTCCTGCTATACCTTCATTGATGGCCACATGTCATCAAGCCCCAGGCTTCAAGCCACAGACTTGGTCCATATCACCAAAGCAATTTCACATGGGAATTTACTGATTTTCACAATAGCCCTATAAAGTAGAAGTGACTGGTCCCATTTGACAGATAAGGAAAGGCAGGCTCAGGGAGGTGAAATGGATTTCATAAAGTCAAATTCTAAGAAAATATTGGATCTGAGTCCTTTGGAAGTAACTTTTATGTTAGTGGCATATGTGAATGATGGATCCAAATGATAATAATCCTAAGGAAATAATCTTGGATGTGTACAGAGAGTTAGTTACAAGGATGTTCATCATAGTGTTTTCTATATGAATAAATAGAAAAGAACCAAAATATTCACTGAGAGGAAATTGGTTAAATAAAATAGAGGTACAGGGGGATACTAGGCGTTATCCTGCCATATCTATCTTTCTTTCTCTCTCTTCATCCATTTTGAAAGCAATACAGACCTTTAATGGAGTGTTTCAAAGAATATCAAGCTCAGTTTTGTAATCTTTAGCAATTTCTCCAAAAAATTCTCTTTCCTCATTCCTGTTTTCTTGCATGTCTATAATTTTCCTGACATTTATCTCTGAAATTCTCCCTTTCTGTTGACACACAACCATCCTAGGATCTTGCCTTTTCTTCTCCTCCCCATTTCCTTCCATCACTAATCTGTTCAGTTTTACATGAAAGAGAATTCCCCGTCTTCATTTATGTAGTTCTTTCTATATCAAATTCTGTATCACAAATGCTCAGGAACCCAGATTGGGAGAAGGGGAAAGGTTGAATGGACAACTGCAGAATTATCTTTAGCAGGTGGAGGTAGATAACAAGATACAAATCATCAATGGTTAATTTTTTTTTCTCTATCATACTTACATCTTAAAAGCTTTATTATTTTTGGACAAAGTACCTTTTAGAAAATGTTTGCCAACAGGCAGTCCCAGAGTTGTGTGTGAAAACATTGGGAATCCGCTCTGACTGTGAAGGTCTTCAGGATGATGTTTCTGAACTAGGAAAGGAATTCTGGAAAAATCCAAAGTCAGTTTGCCTCACTATTACCATTGTCTTTCAGAACAGCAGAAAGAGCCATGTTCCAGGCAACTGCTCCCTGTCTGAAGAATCAGATTAAGCAATTTCCTGGTTCTGGCCTCTAAATGAGTGAAATATAAATCATTTTCCTTTGGCACCTGCTTCAGGAGGGAGGGGCTTCACAATCTCATACCTGTTCAGAATCAATTTAGCAAAGTATTGACATTGCTGGATAGAAGGAAGTGGCCAAAGACAGATTGACTCAGCAAGCTCCAGGGAAGCACAGAGTTTATATCTCATGTGGCTACTGGGAAGGGATGTTCAATGATTTCATCCGCATTTGCCTGGGGAAGGTCTGCAAGTTTTGAAACTTCCCAGCTCTCTTATCCTGGCATGATCTCATTTCATACAGTTTGTCCTCCTCCTGCCAGCCACAGCCATAGACATGTAGTCAAGTGTAGTTAATCACAACATCTCTTCCTTCTGGGTCCTTTGATGGAGTCAAAGATGGGTTCATGAACCAAGCTGGTAATCAGAGCGCTCCCTAGGATTTTTCTTCTGGACCTCTTAGGAAACATGGTTTTCCTACTGAGATGGCTTAACAGGTCCATGTGAGTCTGGGGCTGCCAATGGCTGTTTACAGTCACATCATGAGAGCCACAATAGAGAATAGAGGCACAGAGGCAGAGTTCCTTGACAGAATCTAATTTGAACTCCTGGATGCAGAATCCCAAACCTACCCTGGGATTTCCTATTTCATGAACTAATGTATATTCCAATTTTTGTTGACACTAGTTTGTTTTGGGTCTTTATCACTTGCAACTCAAAAGAATCCTGACTAATACAGGTCAATATCTAAGCAGTTAAAGTATTTTACGTGGCCTCTCTAATCCATAGTCTCAATCTACCCCTATCTGGTGCCAAGACTTTCATTCAGTTCAGTTCAACTCAATGTTATTCCATTTAATTCAATTTGATTCCATTAACTTTACTCAATTAGATTCACTTCAATTAAATTCATCTAATTTGTATTAAGCACATACTATACACTAGACATTTTACTAGGTTTTAGGAATACAGAAAGGAATAAGAGCCTGTTTTTACTCTTAAGGAGATGAAAGTGATTTATAAACAATCACTGACCAATGTGATAAATGTTCTTACATACCAAGTATAGAGGACCAGAGAAAAACGGACTCTCACAATTTTGATTTTGTTTTATAATGAAATGAGAGCCAGTGTGGTTTTGTATCAAGAACTAGGGCATAGCACTGGGGAGATACATCTTCTACTGTTTTTTAGCTGGGTGGCTCATCTACCTGAGCCTCCCTACTATCCTCATCTGCAAAACGGAGATGACAGTACAATCTATGTAGGTTTTGTCGTAAAAAGTCAATGGAATAATGAATAAGCCAAGTGTTTGACACACAGCAAGTGCTTAATAAATTATCATTACTTCTGTCTACTCCTCCGCCTAGAGGGATTGATGATGGCAGAGAGTGGTGGGGTCAACAACAGAACTCTCTCTACATCTTTGACGCACAGCACTAGGGTCTTTTGTATTTCTTAACTGCAATCCCCAACTCCTGGGCCACAGACCAATACTGCTCTGTGGACTGTTAGGAACCAGGGCCACACAGCAGGAGGTTAAGTGGCCAGTGAGTGAGTGAAGCTTCTTCTGTATTTATAGCCTCTCCCCATTACTTGCATCACTGCCTGAGCTCTGCCTCCTGTCACTTCAAAGGTGACATTAGATTCTTATAGGAGGATGAACCCTGCAGTAAAGTGCACTTGTGAAGGATCTGGATTGTGTGCTCCTTATGAGAATGTAATCCACCAGCCCTGGTCCACGGAAAAATTGTCTTCCATGAAACCAGTCCCTGGTGTCAAACATGTTGGGGACTGCTACCTTTTAGCAAATAAAATGTGCTTACAACAAATTTAATAAATATATGTTGAATGAAAAGTTAGGAGTTATGGGTGGACTGGCAGAGTTGTAAAGGTTCAAGGCTTCAGCAGGGGCCTCAGTGTCAATGTTAATAATAATGTTAATGACTTTTCTCTGGGAGGGGCTTACAGGTGCTGTTTACCTGGGACCATGGGCTGGAGGGCTTGGCTTGAAGTGGCACAATAAGCAAAGTCCTTTTACCTAAGATTCAGAAAAAGTTAATTTACATCAACAAATGGAGGCAGGTGAGAAAGACTGAGATGGGTGTCTAAATCCATGGAGGAAGTTTACTCTGTCCCTCCTCAGAGCTCAGAAAGCCTCTGGTTACTCAGTCTCCTCTTTGGGAAAAATAACAAGGAGCAAAGGTCAATAATCCAGTGCAACAGCTTCACTTTACAGGAGGCATCACAGAGGCATGAAGGAACTTGTCCATAGTAATATATCAGGTTAATGGCAGAGCCCAACAGGGAACTACATTGCCCCTCAGCTGGCGCATTCCACCCTACTCTCATTCCAGAGATTTCCATGAGAGTTCATTTTATTTGTACTAGAGCTGGGGGATATAGAGGCTGAGGTGGGTGGGGCAGTGTGACAACCTGAGTGAGGTTTACACCCTCTGTCAGGCCCTTCCTCCAAATCCTATGAGGATGCCTCTCCCCACCTGCATTCCCTTATTTTTCTCCAGGGACAACACCTTTGGTCTCACCTTTTCTGAACAGTCTATGGGCCATTGCTCAATCTCCTGCCTCTTCCTCTGACATGTCTTGTAACCAGTCTTGCCTCCTCTAATCCAGCCCCTATACCAGAAGTCACAAACCCACATTTTCACAGGTGCCAGTCCAGTAACAAATGAGAGAGCCAGGTGTGAGGCATTAGAGAACAGTGGGAACTGTGACAAAATAGATAGTCCATGCCTATTTAAATGGGGCAGTACCACATGAGAAAAGGTGAGCTCAGTGTGGCCAGATCTTGCAGTTTTAGGTGAAAGCTGAAATGTACAATTTCCTGTTTAGAAAGATGGTACTTGAGGTGAGAGAATTAGCTCGTGACTCTGTTTATAACTCCTAATGGTGTCAACTACCTATTAGCCCTCAGAGTGTGTAAAGAGGCCCCATGGACATAGTGGAAAAAATGGAGACAGCCAGAGGACTTGGCATGAAGTCAACAGCTGGGAGGAAGGGGGCTCCATAAAGTTGCTGAGTTTCTGAAATTCCAGGTACTTCGTGATGAGATTTCTTTTTTCTGTTACATATAATAAATAGCTCTCCACCAGGCTCCTGGATGCTGACAGCCCAAGACATGGAATTTACTTTGAAATGCTAATCATTGGGGGAAAGTGATATTGATGTTGTCCACTAATTAAGGGCTGGCCTGTTTTAAACTTTGGAGGGCTCCTGCCTGTCTCTAGTCTTGGCGGGAGCCAAGGAGTATGCTATTTTTATTAAAATAGAGAGATGAATCAAATGGCCTAAGTTGACAGGGAAGGCAGAGGGTAGAATCACAGTGACATGGAATCCTGTGAATTCTTCACAACTCTTTTATGGAGACAGCAGGGACACGGGTCTCAGAACATTAGCCCCAGCAACATCTCCCTTCCTGGGTCACTGATCGTGATGAGGAGACAGCATAAAATGGGTTGGATGACAGGGACTGGCTTTATTGGAATTGAAAGCGACACAAGCAGGCTGATTAGAGTGGTCAACTGTGATTTATGGGCAGCTTCATTTGCAGATTCTCTCTGCAGGTCTGAGTTATGCTCAGAGACTGTTTAGAATTAGTAGCTGCCAAGACAGCTGAAATTCACAGCCTCTGAAGGCCAGCACCCTGGGAGGCAAAGAAACCGGGGCTCAGGGCTGTCTCCACACTGCCTTGTGCAGAAATTACAGGTTTCTGGATCCTTTATGATAGCTGGTGCTTACTATAGGCTGGGCAGATGGTGCCCTTATTGTTTCCCTTTTATGGAAGAAGAAACTGAGACCTAGAGAGGGTCATACAGCAAATGAGTGAGGCTGTGTTTTAGACTCAGTCAGTCTGCCTCCAGGATTCAAGGTCTTAGCCCCCAGTCTCTGCAGCCCCTTGGTCTCTGCCCAATGGCTGGTACATAGGAGATACTGGATATGTGTATTCACCCAGTTACTTGCTCTTACTCTTCTTATTCATTGATGCAGTCATTCATTCACCAACTTGTATGAATTCCTTCTATATGTTATCTTACTGGATCTCACAAGAGCCAGCTGAAAAGCATCATTCCCCTTTTACAGATGATGATGTGGAGATTGAAGCATCTTAACAGATCTGCTCAAGGACACAGAGCTGTAAGCACTGAATGTAGGAGTCATGTCTGAATCTTCTGATCCTGATCCTTGTATTTCTACCACTCTAGAGCTTTGGACTAAAATTTAAGTTCCCTCAAGGCAGGAAAGAGATGTCATATTAATTTTTCATTTCCAGGGTGCCTCATGCAAAGCTGAGCACATTGTCTGTCATGCATTCAATAGACATGTGTATGAAAGGCCTTTTGTGGCTATGGGCTGGTAGACATGGTGGTCCTGCCCTTTGAAGCCCATGTCCTGATGGATCACAGACCAGTGAACAGGCAATGACAAAAGCAAGAAATGTGGGAGGGGGATATAAGGCCCCAGAGGGAGAATTTTATGTGTCTCACACCCAGTGCAGTGGCTAGTGAGAGGATGGAATCAGGCCAGATGGAACTCAGGCAGGAGAGGTAAGGTCTAAGGTCAGAGAAATTCCCTAGTATAAGAGAATAGTATAGTGTTTGGATCCAGACAGGCTTGAGTTGGGATCCTACCTTCTTGATTCGGTAACACTGAGTCCTCAGGAAAGCCCCATCAACCTCTTACAATACTCACCTCCCAGAAATAAATGAGAAGAGGCTTATGATACACTAAAGACAGAGGCTGGCATGTCAGAAGAACTACAGGACTAAAGCTATTGTTGTTATTGCCGTTGCCATCACCAGGGCTACTATGACTATGGCCTGTAGTGACTCCACAAGCCCCCATTTGTAGGCCTCTGCTTCTCTTGTTTCTTTCTTTTAACTTCCTTCTCTCTTTTGATGAGCACTGAATGATACTTATTCTGTGTCTAAGAATAAGTAGACACAGAATAAGTAGAGAATTTACTCCCCCAACGATTAGCATTTCAAAGTAAATTCCACCAGCCTAGCCCCCCCGCCCCAGTGGGGGCCAGACAAAGAATAAGCTGAAAGACTGGGTCTTAACAAACTTCTGTTAGATCACACCTTAGTGATTTCTTGGCAAAAGTAGACCTGAGCTAATGTATGTCAATTAAAGGAATCTGTGAAATAAAATAAAATACTTTTTTCAAAAGAACTAGAAATGAGGTCTCTGACACTATGGCATGGACCAGAAGGAGGGAGGTTCAGACTCTAGAACACAGTGGGTGCCTGGATATTAGCAGCCCCTGAAGAGCCAGGCCTTCTGATATTTATACTCTCATGGTGTCCTCTCTGCTTCATTCTGGTCTGGCCCTGGGATTTTCATTAACCTATAGCATGTGGCAGAAGTGATGCTGTGCCATCCCCAGCCTTAAGTGTGTGGATGCTCTGGTGACTTCCACTTTTGTGTTTTAGGAATCCCTGAGCTTTACAGTGTAAGATATCTGATTCTCCTGTTGGAGAGACCACCCACACAGAGAGAGGCCCATCACTACAGCAGCCCAGCTGACCTCAGATTCCCAGTTGTCCTTGCCCAAGCACCAGACATGCAGTTTGAGCCACTGAGCCAGCTAGATGTGAGCACTGCACATGGAGAAATGCTAGCTCAGGTGACTCGTGGTTTCCAATAAATTCTTTCCAATTGTAAGTACTGCATCCTTTCAGGATGGCTCCCTTGGATGTCCTGATTCTTAAGGGTCCTGAGAAGGACACAGTTTGATCATCATCTGGGCTCTCATCTGGAAGTCCATGCCTTCCAGACATGACTGGAAGTCCATGTCTGACTTCCAATCAGGTGATAAAAAATAATATCTATGGCCGTGTGACCAGATGTACCTGGAATATTCTGTATCTGAATGCAGTGGAAAGTCTGTCAAGTATAGTTTTTGCTCTTGACCCAGAAGAGCTATTTCAATTTTGAGCTAATCATGCTGGTTTCCTATTAATGCACTCACTGGCTTCTGTAGGCAAGAATGTTGCATAAAGTGGGGGTGGTGGTGTTGGTGATATTTCCAAACCAGAGACATTTTCAAACCATAGCCACTTGCAAAGGATGTGGGCATTTTGTTTCCTGTGGCCCCTTCCTTCCTTACCTCTGATTCTGGGCAGTCTTCTCTTGAAATTACTGATGAGATATTAATAATGATGCTGATTATTCCCCTGTCTTCCTGCTTCTTGGGCCAGAGACCTTTTTAAGATCTCAGCAGTTGGAAAAATATTAGGTTCAAATGGAAATTTAATCACAAGTCTTTGAGGCCATTGGGGGATGTGCTGGGGGTCTGGCTTGGTTGAAGTGTTTCTCTTTCCAGGTCCAATTCCCTGACATCTCCTCAACTTAGTGGTGCTTTGGATTGATTTATAACATATTTTTCTGTAAACAACATTATTTCATGTCAACATGAACTTTAATTTGATGGACAAGCAGAGATCTCTGCTTGATCCTAGAAAGTGACAACTGCTGTTATTCAGGGGATCTCAGAGTGAGCCTTCAGGGAAGGAATTCACCCTAAGGGAAAAGGTCACGGAGCATGATGTGACTGTTCTGACAATAGAGCCTGAGTTGTCATAGGACAGTGAGGATCCAGAATTTGTTGAGGTGACCATTGCCAAGATCCAGCCTCACCCTGGCCAACCAGAGAGGGGCAGCTCTTGAAGCTCTGCAGCATCTTGGTGCCTAAGCAGCAGCACCAAGCCCCATGTGAATGGTGTAATATACAGGGGAGAAATCCATTCTCAGTCTGTTCACCAGCCTAGGCCAGGGGGCAACACTGTCACAGGGGAAACTTGGGACATTGGAATGAACTCCTGATAGGGAAATAGGAGAGACGATGGTGCCCAAGGAAGAAGAAACAGTGCCTGGTGTCTGCTGTGCCCAGTGGAGCAATCTAGGAAAAGCACCATGCCTGGCAGAAAATTAGGGGACATGCTGACATTTTCTGGATTGTTAAAAGGGATTGTGTGATGATCCAATGACCCGGGTATTTGAACTTAGTTCGGCGGAAAAAAACAAAGAAAGATAAATAAGCTCTTTGAAGAAAGTGTATGAGCTTGCAAATCAGGAAACCATTGCTCAAAGTCATGGCCTTGCAAGGGTATAGCCAGAGACAAAGGGCTTTAGGAAGGCCAAAACTTGCCTGCAAAGAGCAACCAATTAAGGGAGATTATTATTATTTTTTAAATACATGTATTTTATTATTCTTCATTACATTATTTCCCTCCCCCACCCCCCAGTGGTAAGACAGAATTTATTTACAGAAAAGAATACAGAAAACACTAAAGCTCCTGATAGAGGGAGAGAATTCAAGTGGGGAGAGAGAAGCTCTCTCCATTTCTCTAAGGGAGATTATTTTTAAGAAGGATAACTGAAGCCTAGTGAACAATCATTGTCTTTGCTGGAGGTTGTCCCAGACCACAAGCCAGAGAGAAAGAGAACTCAAATAGGGTCATCAGTCAGTAGACTGCAGGTATGAGAGGCCAATCAGTCACATATCAGAAGTAGTGACAGTTATCATGTCCCAGATCACAACGCCTGGTGAGCAGGCTAGAGAGGGCTTTGCTTCCCTAGGAATGACGAACCAAACCCCCAAACCCAGCTGGGCCCAGCCCCCATTAGGCAAATCTCAACTGACCCACAGGTGTGTGAGTCGAGCTTCAGGCAACAAATATTTGGAGCCCTTTTAACACCTAACTCCTGCAGCTCAGCATGAAGCCTGTTGCACAGACAGCCACTCCGGGCTCTACTTGGACAGTTCTGGAGCCTCACTGCCCATCGCGCTCCTCTTTGGAGTTTGTTCTTTAAAAATCAGTTCTGTCTGGCTTCATATCCTCATCCCATCTCTTTCTAGCTTTGTGATTTTTGAGCCTTAGTTTCCTCATCTTTAAAATGAAACTTATGATGACTGACCCTGAAGGGCTATAAGATTTAAATGGGAGCAATGCTTGTAAAACATTTTAAATACTACCTGGCACATAATAAATACATTTTCTTTTTCTTTTTTTTTTTTTGAAACAGAGCCTCAAGCTGTTGCCCTGGGTAGAGTGCAATGGCATCACAGCTCACAGCAACCTCCAACTCCTGGGCTCAAGTGATTCTCTTGGCTCCCAAGTAGCTGGGACTACAGGCACCCACAACAACACCCGGCTATTTTTTGGTTGCAGCCATCATTGTTGTTTGGCGGGGTCGGGCTGGATTCAAACCCACCAGCTCAAGTGTATGTGGCTGGCATCTTAGCCACTTGAGCCACAGGCACCAAGCCATAAATACATTTTCAACAAATAGAACTTGATAGTTATCCTTGGAGGTGATTGAAAACCATTACTTAATTACACTAAATGCTTTTGGATTTTACTCAGGGTTCATTGAGATGTAGGGGCTTGAATGCCTTGGATTATGTCTCCTTGCTTGTAAGCCTGGCCTGGCTTCTCAACTCCTGTTTCTGAACAACAGAAGGGCACATTTCTGAAGTGCCCACCACTTTGAGTTCCCATTGGAGAGATCTCAGTTTCTCAGAGATTGATGTTAAATGTTGAGAATAAGGGCATGAATCATGGCTTCATAAAGAGGTTAAAATCCATAGGCTAAGCAGTTGTTAGGGATTATAGATAGTGGAGTCAGGTTCTGAATGTCTTTTTTTTTTTTTTGTAGAGACAGAGTCTCACTTTATCGCCCACCTCCAGCTCTTGGGCTTAAACGATTCTCTTGCCTCAGCCTCCCTAGTAGCTGGGACTACAGGTGCCCGCCACAGCCCCTGGCTAACCAATAGGAGCATTCTTATATAGGAGACAATTTTTGCATCGCTTGCAAGTCACAAGATTAAAAAAAAACAAAGTTTCTAAATATTTTGTTCACTCTTTGTAAGTTTGAGATAATACCAACTGGCTACCTTAAGTATTATCATTACTTCTATGATACTGTGATGTCACTTGGAGGATATGAGGGGCTCACGGTGACCAGAGCTGAAGCGCACTGTGGCACAGGGCACACCCATGCTCTCCTTAGGCATGAGGTTCCTGAGCACTCTTGGTGTTCTGAGGCATGTAAATAACATTCCAAGTGTGCATGAGCTATTTCTCCTGTTTTCCTCCCCTACTCGAGTTCCTGCAACTTTGCCTTTTAATCTTTTCTAATCTTAGCTCTTATTTCTTTTTGTTCTGTAGGAACAGAGAGGGGTGATCCCTTTCCTCACCCATCTTTTTTTTTTTTTTTCTCACCCATCTTAAAGATAACAGCTCACATTTCTAACAAAAGGCAGATTAACAAGAAAAGCATAACAAATTTATTTAATCAAAGTTTTACATGTCATGGGATACCTTCAAAAATGAAGAACCAAAGGTCTCGGGAAAACTATTTTTTTGTGCTTAGATTTGATGAAGAATGAACAGCAGTGCAGCAATGTGATTGAAGAAAAAGGGTATAACCTAATGTAATAGAGGGGGAACCCAGCAAAGTCTGTGCAGATTTTTCTTGGTCTCTCTGTGTAACAATCCTTCCTCTTGAGTATTGGGCAAGACCCCTCCTGAATGACAGTCTCATAAACTATCATTAGACAAGGTAGATCAGACAATTTCATTATGGTTAACTCTTAAACAGAAAGGCAGGGAAAGGTTACAGCAACATTTCTAGGTTTTATGGCTGGTTTTGGGGAAAAGGAGTTCTAGTCTTTGACCTGCCTTGGGGAAGAGGAATTCTAGTGTCTATGGCTTGCCGTGGGAGGGGATGTGGAGCCAGAGACAAGAGGGCTGGAGAAAGTCAGAGACCTTGGTCTAAAGATTTCCAATTTTTTTTTTTTTTTAAAAGACAGAGTCTCACTTTGTTGCCCTTGATAGAGTGCTGTGGCGTCACAGCTCACAGAAACTTCCAACTCTTGGGCTTAGGCAATTTTCTTGCCTCAGCCTCTTGAGTAGCTGGGACTACAGGTGCCTGCCACAAAGCCTGGCTACTTTTTATTGCAGTTTGGCCGGGGCCAGGTTTGAACCCATATATGAGGCCAGCTCCCTATTCACTGTGCCATAGGTGCTGCCCAACTTCCAATTTTTTTAGTTCAAAGTACTCAACATACCAAGGCACCATACTTTAGGGTACCGTGCTTGGAGCCCCAACAATTCTCATTCCACCTCTTTAGGTTTCTCTGTACTCCATAAATATTTATTGAGCACCTTATACAAAATACGGAGGATACATAGATGAAAGGTGGGCTTCTGACCTCAGAGAACTCAAGGACAATAAAGTGTGACTAAGTTTTATAACGATAGCCTTATGGCAGCCCACAGAACTGTTGAACCTGGCTTAGGGAATAGGTGATTTGGGCATTCATTATAGAGGAGCACTCTAGATGGAGAAAGAGTCTGTGAAAAGACAGAAGGTGAGAGAGAGCATGGATGTGCTGAGATGTGAAGTTGGGCACAAATGCGAGGATCAGAGGTGAGGCTTGGGAGGTGAGCTGAGAGCATATCTTGAAGAGTTTAAAAATTATGAAGTTTGGATTTGGCGCCTGTAGCTCAGCGGCTAGGGCATCAGCCACATACAGTGGAGCTGGCAGCTTTGAATCCAGACTGGGCCTGCCAAACAATGACAATTGCAACCAAAAAATAGTTGGGCATTGTGGCGGGCACCTGTAGTCCCAGCTACTTGGGAGGCTGAGGCAAGAGAATTGCTTAAGTCTGAGAGTTTGAGGTTGCTGTGAGCTGTGATGCCACAGCACTCGACCAAGGGCAACATAGTAAGACTCTGTCTCAAAAAACAAAACAAAACAAAACAAAACTATGAAGTTCAAATTTTAGAAATATGATGAGAAACCAGAAGCATGGAGAACAGTTAGGAGAGTTTTGAGATAACCCAGTAAGGAGATGACAGGTCTGACAGGGCCCTGCATTTGTATCAAGGCAGCAGCAGGATAATGGAAAGTGCAACGCCATCAGTCTAGCTCACAGCAACCTCAGACTCCTGCCTCCAACCTTCTGAGTAGCTGGAATTACCAGCATCCATCACAACACCCAGCTAATTTTTTCTTTTTTAGTAGAGATGGGGTCTGGCAGTCTTGAATTCCTGAGCTCAATAATCCTCCTGCTTCAGCTCCCAGAGTGCTAGGATTACAGTTGTGAGCCACCATTCCTGGCTGGAGAGTTTCTAGGCACTATCTATAGGTCCTGGTGGCTGACCAGATATGATGAAGTCATGGACGGCTTTTTACAATTTCTTGGTCTATATCTTTATCTTGCTTTCTTCTTCTCCTCCACCTCTTTTTTTTTTTATATCCCCCAACACTCTTTCCTTCCTCACTCTTTTTTTTTTGCAGTTTGGCTGGAGTTGGGTTTGAATCCTCCACCCTTGGTATATGGGACCAGCGCCCTACTCCACTGAGCCACAGGTGCCACCCTCTTCTTCTTTTTTTTGAGGCAGAGATTTGCTCTGCACCCAGGGTAGAGTCAACTCTTATTTATTTATTTATTTTTTAGAATAATGAACACATTTATTACATGAACTAAGACAGGAGAGAGGAGGAATTATTTGCCTTTCTGGGCTTGGATTTTCCTCAGCTAGAACTCTAGGTCCTTGACTTCTAGCACACAGCCATCTGCTCGGCAACATTGGCCTGGTCTTGATGCAACGCATGCAAGATGCTTGCCCTGCTGGAACTGCTCCTCCAGAAGAATGCTTATTTTGGCATTCTTTTTCTTTCATCATATTTCTTCTGAATTTTTTGATCATTTTTTGTTTAAAATCTCTGCTTCCTCAAGAGCTCTCTGCTTACCCCCTTCTTTCCGCACAGGGGCAGTGCACTGTGGGACTCATACCCCTGTCGGTATGGCATCTGTTAATAAGCATGTGCAAGGTCTGTTGTAACTATAGCCACCCGTAAGAAAAATATGGACCCCCACTTTGGGTACAAATCAGAGGTGATTTTATTTACTCCTGCGCAGCGGGCTGGTGCTAAAAAGGCAGATGGCCCAAATCAGGTGGTCATTTATTATATCTGTACAGACGGACTGCTGCCCAAAGGGCAAACGGCCTTTCAGTGTGGTACAGGCTGATTTTTATACCCCTTTTGTGCTGATGTGGCAAAGCAAGCATGTACAAAAGCAAAATGTGGCTGGTTACAGGGCGGAGTTACAGTCAGGTAGTTGGCTCAGGGGGTAGCTGCGTGGCAGCTCAGGGGGTAACTCAGTAACCATGGGGACAACTTGGAAAGTCCAGTAGCTTGGGAAACTTTGCTTGAGTAAGTTTTTACCATTGTTTAGCTGGCTAGGGGAGTTGAGGTAAGTTTCTCATCATTGGGTTTAGACATTGCTAGGGAGTCTGGGAACTCGGAGAACTTCCTTGTTAGAAACCTGTTCTCAGGGCGGCACTTGTGGCTCAGCGAGTAGGGCGCCGGCCCCATGTGCCGAAGGTGGCGGGTTCAAACCCAGCTTCAGCCGAACTGCAAAACAGAAAAATAGCCGGGCGTTGTGGCGGGCGCCTGTAGTCCCAGCTACTCAGGAGGCTGAGGTAAGGGAATCGCCTAAGCCCAGGAGTTGGAGGTTGCTGTGAGCTGTGTGATGCCACGGCACTCTACCGAGGGCGATAAAGTGAGACTCTGTCTCTACAAAAAAAAAAAAAAAAGAAAGAAACCTGTTCTCAGAATTAAACCAAAAAGGGGGGGTTTTAGATGGACAGGCTGAAACAGTTAGGGGCCTTTAGGGGTCTTCTTGCCCGGTCGGTTACTACAGGTCTTGGTACAAATCAGCTTGTTATTGGATGCATTGTAGACAATATCAATGCCCCTTGTCTTTCTTTTTTTTTTTTGGAGAGACGAAGTCTCACTTTATCGCCCTTGGTAGAGTGCTGTGGTGTCACACAGCTCACAGCAACCTCCAACTCCTGGGCTTAGGCGATTCTCTTGGCTCAGACTCCCGAGTAGCTGGGACCACAGGTGCCCACCACAATGCCTGGCTATTTTTTTGTTGCAGTTTGGCAGGGACTGGGTTGGAAGCCGCCACCCTCAGTATATGGGGCCGGCGCCCTGCTCACTGAGCCACAGGTGCCACCGGTATGATATTTCTTATTACCTCTCCGAACACAGACGGTGAGTATGTGGCAAGGGTCAATTTTAGTGTTGGCAGCGGAGCGTTCCAACTCATACCTCCGCTTCTTGTGGTAGGGATTTTTCTTGCCCCTGGTCTTGCGGCACTTGTGCCAGTTGTACCGAGAGATGCCCATTGCTCTGCGCTGGCTGGAAAGAGGGTTTTTTTTTGGTTTTTTTTTTTGAGATAGACTCTCAAGCTGTTACCTTGGGTAGAGTGCCAAGGCATCATAGTTCACAGCAACCTCCAATTCTTGGGCTCAAGAGATCTTCTTGCCTCAGTTTTTCCTTTTTTAGTAGAGATGGGGGTGTTGCTTTTGTTCAGGCTGGTCTTGAACCCGTGAGATCCAGAAATCCACCCACCTGGGCTTCCCAGAGTGCTAGGATTACAGGTGTGAACCACCGCACCTGGCCTTAGATTCAACTCTTAGCCTCAAGTGATCCACCTGCCTCAGCTTCTTGAGTAGCCGGTTCTATAGGAACACAGGACCATGCCTGGCTCTTCTTGTTCTTTGAATCTTCCTATTTCTTGCGTCAGCGTTGGTTTCCCTCTGAGTCCCTGCTCCTTTCTTTTTCTCAGTTTCTATCTGGGAGTCTTTTTTCCTTCTTTTTGTCTCTTTTTACTTCTCTCGCGGTATAAGCCGAGGGACTGAGAGACCTCAGCTAAGCTATATTAAAATATAAAACCCTATTGCGATTTATAGTGAGAACCAGAGAGAACCTCAGGTCCGAGAGAAAGACTGGGACATTGAGGGACAAAAATGGGAAAGCAAGAAGAAGTGATGTGGAGACATGAGAGACAGAGAGGAAGGAAGGGCGAGACCCGGCTGAGGCTTGGTGTCACGTGCATTCACTATGTGCTAAAAGATACTCCTTAAGATGAACCAATCTTGGTTTCAATCTCAGTTTCAGAGGTTGTATGAAATTTGGTTTCTTTCTTGGCAAGACCAGCAGTTGGTCTGGGGCTTTCCCTGGGTGGGAGAGCTGATGACTGGAGTCTTGTGCCCCAAACTCAGGGAAATACATTCTCTATAGTGGTCTTTGTGGAGAAACTAGTGAAATCTGAGGCTCTGAATGAGGCTGAAATGACATTAGCCTTGAACTCAAATTTAGCCTCAAAACCTAAAATGAGATTTATTGCTAACTTTGAGCCTGAGATTTATTTAACCTCAACCCAAATCACAACTCAAACTCAACCCCACTGTAACTCTAACCTCAAATCTAAACATACCTAATTAATAAAACCTCAAATAAAATTTATCTTCTATACCAATCCAACCCTATTTCTAGGGCTAATCTTGAAACCATCTTATAAGTACTCCTATCCTGAAACTAAAATCTCACTCAAGATGGTAAGTCCAATTAGAGCTACAAATCTAAACTTGAACTTTACCCTGCTTTACGCCTTATACATCTATCCCTGCATTTGGTAAATGAGACCAGGCATGGTGGCTCATTCCTGTAATCCCAGGACTTTGGGGAGCTGAGGAGGATCCCTTGAGGCCAGGAGTTCAAGACAAGCCTGGGTAATATAGCAAGACCCCATCTCTACAAAAGAAAAGTATTTGTTTGTTTGTTTTTTTGTAGAGAAAGAGTTTCACTTTATCACCCTCGGTAGAGTGCCGTGGCATCACACAGCTCACAGCAACCTCCAAAACTCCTGGGCTTAGGCGATTCTCTTGCCTCAGCCTCCCGGTAGCTGGGACTACAGGCGTTTGCCACAACACCTGGCTATTTTTCTGTTTTGCAGTTCAGCCGAGGCCTGGTTTGAACCCGCCACCTTTGGTATATGGGGCCAGCGCCCTACTCGATGAGCCACAGATGCCACCAGGAAAGTATTTGTTGAGTGTCTACGGTGTGCCGACCACTGTTTTAGGCAGTAGGAACACAGAAGCAAAGGAGTAAGACAAGGTACCATAACTTGTAGAGTTTATATTCCAGTGAGACAAGATGGAAAAGAAAGTAACTGAAGAAGAAATCAATACATGGTACTCTGAGAAAATAAGACAAGATATGAGTGGCAGTAAGCAGCTACTTTTAAACATAGTGGTCAGCACAGTCCTCTCTGAGTGAGTTGCATTGAAGTTGAAACAAAAATGACAAGAATGACCAGGTGAGTGTGGGAGTAAAGGATTCCAGGCAAAGGCAACTGCAAAAGTTGGAAGGTGGAATTGAGCTAGAGACTTGAAGAAAGAAAGGTCAGTGTGGCTAGAGCACAGAGAGACTGTGGGAGGGGTGGGGGTTGAAGTCAGGGATGGGGCAGGGGCCAGATCACACAGGGCCATGCAAGAAGGAGTAAAACATCCAGATTTTATTCAACCACAGGAAGCCTTTGGAGGAAGGGAGAGAGAGGAAGAGAGGGAGGGAGGGAAGACAGGGTGGGAGGGACAGATGCATGGAGGTGATTGGATTCATGTTTTTATTTTATGTTTTTTTGAGACCGAATCTCACTTTCTTGTCCCTGGTAGAGTACTGTGACATCATAGCTCACAGCGACCTCAAACTCTTGGGCTCAAGCAATCCTCTTGCCTCAGGCTCCTGAGTAGCTGGGACTACAGGTGCTCTCAATAATGCCTGGCTATTTTTTAGAGACGGGGTCTCGCTTTTGCTCAGGCTGGTCTCGAACTCACGAGCTTAAGCAATCCAACTGCCTCAGCCTCCCAGAGTGCTGGGATTATGGGCATAAGCCACAGTTCCTGGTCTAAGGATTTGTTTTTAAAAGATCCCTTTGACTCCTGTACTTAGACAGGCAGGAAGGGATGAAAACAGAAACATTAGATAGGAGGTAGTTGAGGTAACACTGAAGAGAAAATGGTGGCAGCCATGGAGGTGGAAAAAGTGACAAACTCGGACAAATATTATATATTTCAGGGGTAGAATCAACAGGACTAGATGATAGATTGATGGATGGGGGAGGTGGGGAGACTAGAAGAGAAGCGAGATTCTGATGCGTGGGAGAACCTAAAGTTCAATTTTTGTTTTGTTTTGTTTGTTTTTATAGCATCCACTAGGAAAGAGCAAGAGTTCTATTTTGGAGCTTGGCGTCTGTAGCTCAGTGGTTAGGGCGCTGGGCACATACACCAAGGCTGGCGGGTTCAAATCTAGCCTGGTCCTATTAAACAACAATGACAAGTACAACAACAACAACCAGGGGCAGCACCTGTGGCTCAAAGAAATAGGGCGCTGGCCCCGTATGCCAGAGGTGGTGGGTTCAAACCCAGCCTCGGCCAAAAATTACAAGAAAAATAAAAATAAAAAACAAAAAACAATAACAACAAAAAAATAGCTGGGCGTTGTGGCAGGCGCCTGTAGTCCCACCTACTTGGGAGGCTGAGGCAAGAGAATCGCTTAAGCCCAAGAGTTTGGTGTAGCTGTGAGTTGTGATGCCATGGCATTCTGATCTACCAAGGGTGACATAGTAAGACTCTGTCTCAAAAGAAAAAAAAAAGAAAGTTCTATTTTGGATGTGTTCAACAGAAATATAAGTGGAGATGTCATTGGCAATTAGATGTATGAGTTTGCAGGGGCAGAACTAGGGAAAAAAAACTGGAAGTTGTCAGCATAAAGATAGTGTTTGACGCCTTAGAACTGGAAGAGATACCTTGTCTTGCATATAAAACAAAACCCCTTTGGATGGTGCCCGTAGCTCAGTGGGTAGGGCACTGGCCACATACACCAAAGCTGGCGGGTTCGAACCCGGCCTGGGCCAGCCAAAACAACAATGACAACTGCAACAGAAAAATGGCTGGGCGTTGTGGTGGGCGTCTGTATTCCCGGCTGCTTGGGAGGTTGAGGCAGAAGAATTGCTTTAGGCCAAGAGTTGGAGGTTGCTGTGAGCTATGACGCTACAGCACTCTACCCAGGGTGACAGCTTGAGACTCTGTCTCAAAAACAAACAAACAAAAACTTTGTTGTCTTCTCTTGAACTCTCACTGGGATTTTTTTTTTTTTTTTTGAGACAGAGCCTCAAGCTGTCACCCTGGATAGAGTGCTGTGGCATCATAGCTCACAGCAACCTCTAATTCCTGGGCTCAAGCAAGTCTCTTGCCTCCGCCTCCCAAGTAGCTGGGACTACAGGCGCCCCCCACAACGCCCGGCCATTTTTTTTTTTTTTTTTTTGGTTGCAGTGGTCATTGTTGTTTGGCGGGTCCAGGCTGGATTCGAATGCATCTGCTCAGGTGTACATGGCTGGCGCCTTAGCCCGTTGAGCCACAGGCACCGAGCCTCTCACTGGGATTTAACATGCTGGATTCAATTTCCTACCCCACATTACCTATAAATCCATTTTAAATATTCTATGGAACTCCACATATATTCAAATCTTCTATTTTATTTTTGAAAACATCTTCCTAGGGCGGCACCTGTGGCTCAGTGAGTAGGGCGCTGGTCCCATATACCGGGGGTGGCAGGTTCAAACCTGGCCCTGGCCACACTGCAACAAAAAATAGGTGGGTGTTGTGGCAGGTGCCTGCACTCCCAGCTACTCGGGAGGCCGAGGCAAGAGAATCGCCTAAGCCCAAGAGCTGGAGGTTGCTGTGAGCTGTGACACTACTGCACTCTACTGAAGGAGACAAAATGAGACTCTGTCTCTTAAAAAAAAAAATCTTCCTCTGGGCATTTGGAAACCTGGCTTTTCCCTAATGTGACTTCTCTCTTTGATGAATGCTCCACTATCTTTGACCTCCATCACTAGGGAACAGGGGCAGAAGAGAGAGGTCATTATTCCCTTCAGTGCACCATTTGCTACATTTCTCCTGTCTTCACAGCAGTCTTCTCATTCACAATCTGTACTATGCTCTTAAAAACGTGTACATCTAGTTCAGTTTTTCTCCTCATTTTCTCCCCTACCACTATCATCAGTGACTTCAAAACCACATAGATGGATCTTACTCTGGCCTCTGGGTCTTCAACTTTCTTAACTCCTACAACTTTACAGCTTCTTTCTCTGCTCTGCGTTACATGAGTAAGATTGTACGTTGAACCTCAGCATCATTTGGAAGAGCTATGCCTTTATGATTTTGGGGTTTTGTTTTGAGATGAGGTCTCGTTCATCTTGCTCTAACTGGAGTACAGTGCACAATCATAGCTCACTGTAACCTCAAACTCCTGGGCTAGCTTCAAGATCTTGAACTCTGAATTTTCCCTCTTATCACAACCACTCACTTTTCACATCTCCTACTCCCACTCCCTCCCATTCAATCAGTTATTTATCCTCACCAAGATTTCCAGCTCCTTCTACTTTCCTGGTTTTCTTTGTAGATTTGGTTTAACATGCACTGTGTGATCAACCAGCTCAACTACACTTCCACTAGAATTTAAGTATCTCTTACCTACCCAATTTTCTACCAAGACATTGAAAGGCTTTGCTTGGGTAAACTTAGTGGTCTCATTCTTGAGTCTTTTCTTAGGCTGTCAAGCATTGCAGGAACGTCATGTCATTATAAAAGAATATTTCTGCCATCTAATGTCAGAGAGTCATCAGAGTTCCTTGACAAACCTCTTAATCATCCTTGGTGGACTCTCCAGGGCACTTCTTCATATGATTCTAAATCTCCATATCTTACACTCTTCACCCCACCTCTTCGCTTTCAGTTGCTATTGCTGTCATCCACTTTATGGAGCTTAAAGCCATCCAAGGTGAATCACCTCACTCTTTCTTTTCCCTTCACTTTGCTATCTACATTTTGTCTTTTCTTTGTGACTCACAAAAGTACTCTTTCTTCTTGCCAAGGCTGATTCCTTTATCTGCACTCTATCCCACTTCCCGTCTTTAGTGTAGTCTCCTCTTTCTTATATTTTCAATATTTTTGTCTCTTCATGTACCTTCCCTTTATTTTGTATTCTATTTCTTGAAAATATACAAACAAAAATCCTTTCCTGGATTTATTCTCCTTCAAAATGTTTGTTTCCATCTCTCACCTTCCCTTTCTGTATCTAAATGTCTCTAAAGTTTAGCCAACCTTTAACTAACCACTTTTTCAGGAACTTGTAACATTTTCCTCATCCGTAAAATTTGTGGGTAGAACTAAGCAATGATGCTTAGTTACTTCTGTAGTCACTATTCTATGACTTTGTACCCACTGCCTTCTTTTCCTCACCTCCCACTCATTCTTCAACCAATGTAAAGTGATTTTTGCCCCTCTATTAAATGGAAACTGTTTTCTCAAAATTTGTAATTGTCTAGTTCCTGAGCCCACAGATCTTTTCAACCCTTACCAACTAGACCTCTTTGAAGCCTCAGACACGGCTGCCCAGGCTCTGCTTGGTGTACGCACCCCCCTCCACCGCCCCTCCTCTGTGACTCTTCCTACCCCTCCTTCAACCATCCTCTTGGTCATTCTACTGTCTCTTGAGAATCCTGTTAACTCAACCTCTACTGGGAAGGGAATGATGGGCAAATCCATCCCTCTAGCCCAAACCTTTCTCTAGTTCCAGACATACTTGCTGGAAGGCTCCATGTGTCACACTAGCACTTCAAAGTCAGCAGGCCTTCTTTGAACACTTTATTATTGTAAGCAAGTGAATGGCAATTACGTGTAGTTTTACTTGCATATTGTTTGCCTCACTAGACCACAAGTTCTCCGAGGACAGTGAGTGACCTTATTACTTGTAACTATTGTCAAGCAGTACTCTGCTCCTAACAAGTGCTTAAGAAAATTTTATTAATTCAATGTCTGAAATCAAACTCCTTATCTCTCCCCTCAGCCATGCTCCTCCTTCTTGGTTTAGGGCATCACCACCCTCCCAATACCTTGGCTAAGAACTTGGAGTCATCTAAAGCTATTTTCCCCACTCCTGTCATCCAATCAGTTGTTATGTCCTAATGTCACCTGAAAGTTTATAAAATATGTTCCTTCCTTTAATGCCATTTGGTGTTATTGGGACTTAAGAGGAAAGCACATGAGTTTTGGAGTCAGATGAGTTTACTGCCAATTTTACTGCTTTTTAGCTGTGTGGCCCTAAGTTACAGTGTGGTTATGGTCTTTTATTTTCTCATCTGCATAATGAGGATCCACTAACCACCTTTGGGACAGATATTGGTAGACAGGGTTACTCATGTAAGGAAAAGGGCTGGTTAACACATAGTAGGTATTCAGAAAAGGATAGTGTTCTCTTCTTTGCTCCTTGTCTGTACTCCTATAGCACTCTCCTGTCCTCCCTCTCTTCACAGTTGTCACAGTGCAGTGCCACTGCCTATGAGATAAAGTCTTTGACCTTGACATTCTGCGATCCTTTCATCACATGTTCCCTCATACCAGTGTTTCTTCAACCTCAGGACACTCATTTTTTTTTTTTTTGAGACAGAGTTTCACTTTGTCGCCTTCAGTAGAGTGCCATGGCGTCATAGCTCACAGCAACCTCACCCTTGGGCTCAAGCAATTCTCTTGCTGCAGCCTCCCGAGTAGCTGGGACTATAGGTGCCACAACGCCCAGCTATTTTTAGAGACAGGCTCTTGCTCTTGCTCAGGTTGGTCGTGAACTCTTGAGCTCAGGCAATCCATCGACCTCCCAGAGTGCTAGGATTCCAGAAGTGAGCCACCACACATGGCTAGGACCCTCATTTTTCCCTAACATACTGTTTTATGATATCGACCTATGGAGCCTATCTGTCCACCTCCACCCACTGAAATCCCACTCATTCACCAGAGCTGGTTCAAGTGTTCCTCTCCCTCCTCAGAGCCTCCGGGAGCTTTCAGATGGGATTCACCTCCCCCTTTTCTGTTTCCACTGTGCCCTACTGTGAAGTTTCTTCAGTGTTCCTTGAATCAGCTAATTAAGCATGGGCCTGCCTCCTTTGTTAGACTGAAACCTGAAGCAGAATCTGAATTTATCTTTGGGCTAAGGATGCTCAGTTGATCTACACTGAATAGTGTCCTTCCCAGACCCCTTTCCTTACTTAACGCAAACTTGCCTCAACCCCAATCCCCAAAATGACCTTCTTTAATCTCATTGTTTTCTTTCCCAGCTGTTTCTCCAAATGAACCCTAGCAACATCCTCCACTGAGGCTCAACTCCTAGCTCCAGCTCTAGGGAAGAGAGATATACTTCTACCTCCCTAGTGTTTCTCGCAGGCACTGACTCACCCCTTGGGGATCCCTGGGTCCCCTCCCTTCCCCCATGATGGTGGACAGGATGCCTGCTGCCTGCCCCCCGGGGTCAGAGGAAGCCAGGGCCTGTAAGCTCAGTATTTTTATCAGCCTAGGAAGCAAGAGACACAGAAGCGGAAACCATGTGGTCAGAGAAAGTGAACAGCCCTTATCTTAGGGGAACCCCCACCAAGACTGGGGGCCAGACACTGTGGGGGGGATATTGAAAAAAGCAGTCTGGGGGCCCAGGTATCAGGGCTTTGGTTTTATGTAACTCTTGCAGATAGGGAAATGATGTGCTTAAAACCTAGAGAAATCTCCTGGGTGGAGGAGCAAATTTGGACACCAAAGCTTTCTGCTGCTTATCTCTCACCCCCAGTGAGGGATCCTAACCCAACTCCCCCACCTCCAAACCTGGGCTTTTTGCATGCCACTTCCGAAATCTCTGGCCTGTGAGAGGAACCGGATGCCAGGGTTGCTCACAGCTTGAAGTCTCTTCTCTGAATCACAGGACCTTTCTCACCAGCTCTTCCCCCTCCTGCCCTGAACATCTGCCTGGTCCCTCAGAGGCCCTGGGTCTCTTCCTAACGTCAAGTTGTCTTCTCTGAGTGGCTCATGCCCACTCTAGGTTCTCAGTTCCCAGAGGCTTGCCCTCCCTGTTCTCTATTGCCTTCCACTCCACTCTTGGGATTCTCCTGTATAGAGCTGGGCTTGAAATCTGAAGACAAGTTTCTGCGAATATCTACATTCTCTGATGTCACCATGCACACCCTAGACCCTCTCCTTTCAGTCCTACCCTTTCTTTTCTCTATTACCTGGTGGTGTCCTAAGTTGGCAGTGGTATTTGCTCTGCCATTTCCAACCCTAGTTTCCTTCTCCATGGAAATCCCAGACGCTCTCCTTCAGGCACTCAGGATCTCAACCACTGGTTCTTAGAAAAGAATGTTTATAGGGAAGGCCAAGCCTGTGCTGTCCAAAAATGATCTTGGGTTTGGGATGGGACATAATCTGGATGGCTCAGGGACGAGCACTGGGTTCCTGGAAGAAAGATAGGACTGACAAGCTAGAAAGACAGACAGTGGAGCCAGGAGCTTGGATCTTGGGCGTGGATCTCTGGTTGCCCAAGAACAGATAACCCAGCTTACATAATTTGGCTCTTTCCATTTCCTTGCCCTGTTCCTAATTTTAGTAACTGAAATTCCACTCCCCCACAGAGTTCTTCCTCCATCCATTCCACTTCTATGCCCCATCTTCCCCTGCCTCCTCATGGTCCCCCAACCCCAGCTGCCCCCAATTCGGCTCATTCAATGACTCAGCAAAGGGAAAGCCCTATGTTGGGGGAAGATGTTAAGTGGGGAGGAGGATGTGGTTCTGCTTGGGGAGCAGGGGAGGGGAGGGAAATTGGTTTTGTTCCCCTTTTTGTCTCTGTTCACATCTACTTCTCCAGCCACAGATTGCAGAGTGGACAGGACCCCACAGAGGGAGCAGAGTGAAACTTGAGGACAAACTGGGTCTTCTTAGGACTGGGCTGGGGGTGGGCAAGCAGGGGTTTCTGAGGGCACACATTCGTGTGTGTATGTCTATTGGTGTGTAGGAGCTGTGGGTTTCGGCAGGCGGGGAGGAAAAGGAGATGTCATGGGTGATGAAAACCATAGCAATGGAAAAAGGCAGAGGAGACACTGGGAGTGAGGTGGAACCAGGTCTTATTAGGAAATGGCAGAGTTAAGGAGCAGAAGTGGTGGCCCATACCACCCACCCCCACTCATTACAAGTTTTGCTCCCACCCATGTTCTCTGCTGAGCAGCATCTGGTTCTTCCTTGTAGTCCCCACCTTTGACCTTACCCTTCCTCTGCCTCACCCCTGAGGCTGCATCCCTGAAGTTTCTTGCTCGTTCCCTAGGGTCACTTGAGGGCCTCTGCATGGCGATTCAGAGCCTGAGAAAGGGCTGTCACTGTTCCCATCACGCGGCCCAGCTCCCAGGTCTCAATCTGGCTTCGGAATCGCTGTAGGAAGCGGTCAGGGTGCCAGCGGACCTGCTGTACTCTCAAGTACCTTCGCAGAGCCCCCTGCTCCTCCAATGGGGGGCCCCTGGCCACCAGAGCTGCAGCCATGGCCTCTGGGTCCCCTCCCCCAGGGCAGGGCCAGGGCACATCACCAAAGCGCCAGAGGTTGCCCCTCCCTGCCCCTCTGGGATGCTCTCCCCTGGGCCCTGCCCTGGCTGTCTCTGGCCCTTGGTCCCCTAGGGCTTCCTGGGCCCTCCTGGCTCGGCTCTCACGCAGTTCTTCCTCCTTGGCCCGGGCTCGCTCTCGGAAGAGCCGCTGCTCCTCTTCCTGCTGTCGCCAGCTATGACTGGAGCCCTCAGCCCATGGAGATCGACAGGATCTCTCTGCTTTCCGCTGCTGTTGCTGGTACTTCTGGGCGTGTTCCCGGGCCAGGCGATCTGACCAGGCTGAGAAGGACTCGGGTTCCTGGTTCTCACAGGAAGCATCATCTATTTGGAAGGGTGGGATGGGGGCAGTGGAAATAGGCTGTGAGAAGGTGATGGATTACAAGAGGCAGGGAAGCACAAAGGGAGGGGAGAGGAGCCTAAGGTGGTGCACTCATGTAGAGGGCACAGGCAAGTGGCCAGTGGGAAAGATGGGCAGGTGTGGATGGCGGTACTCCTTACCTTCAAACCTCCCCATGACCTCTTGCCACTCGTCCTCCAGCTCGCCCTGTAGCTTCTGTCTCCATTCCTGTTCCTTGGAAGCCTGATCTTCTTCCTCCTCTTCAGCAGAATCCCAGGGCGGTCCCCAGCCCAGAATTTGCCCAGGGGTCTCCCCATCCTTATTCTTTATTCCCATGGCAGAAGGACAGCGGCTAAGCAGCGGCAGGAAGAAGTCTGTGTAGGCTGTTGGTGGGAGAGCAGGGAGCAGAAGTTAGCTGGTTGGGACTCCCACTCCTCGGCAGGGCTGCCATCTTGAATCCTGCTGATCATTGAATCCCTTGGTCTTAGGGCAATGGAAGAGTGGCCCACATGGATGCTGCCTGGGTATTAGGAAATAACCATCACTGACAAATACATGCTGATAGTTTACCACATGCATGACAAGTGTGGTTTAAATATTAAAATATTCTGATCTATGTCTCTATAAACTATTCTAGTTTCCTGGGAGTTCTACTATATCAAATGACAATTCCAGGCCTGCTGCCAGTCATCAAGGCAGTGTTAAAATCCTTTGACTATATTCAATTTTTGGCTTGAAAATATTTTCACTATATATTCCTGTTTTTTTTTTTTTTTTTAACCTGAAACTATACATCAACTAGTAAAATATCCGAACACTCTACTCTGTACCGGTATAAATATATACATATCTAATCTTTGTATATATATATGTATTTTTTTTTGTAGAGACAGAGTCTTACTTTATTCCCCTCATTAGGGTGCTGTGGCGTCACACAGCTCACAGCAACCTTCAACTCCTGGGCTTAGGCGATTTTAGTGCTTCAGCCTTCCAAGTCGCTGGGACTACAGGTGCCTGCCACAACGTCTGGCTATTTTTTTTTTTGAGACAGAGCCTCCAGCTGTCACCCTGGATGGAGTGCAGTGGCATCACAGCTCACAGCAACCTCCAATTCCTGGCCTCAAGCAAGTCTCTTGCCTCCACCTCCCAAGTAGCTGGGACCACAGGCACCCACCACAACGCCTGGCCATTTTTTTTTTTTTTTTTTTTTTGGTTGCAGCCAGCATTGTTGTTTGGTGGGCCCGGGCTGGATGCTAACCTGCCAGCTCAGGGGTACGTGGCTGGTGCCTTAGCCTGTTGAGCCACAGGCGCCGAGCCACGTCCGGCTATTTTTTGTTGTAGTTTGGCCGGGGCCGGGTTTGAACCCGCCATCCTCGGTATATGGGGCCAGCGCCCTACTCACTGAGCCACCAGCGCCGCCCCAATATTTATATTTTTATATCACTTTTCAATAAACTGAGTAAATGTTTTCAGGGGAATTTATCTAAGCCAGCATTACCCAGGGATGTGGGAGAGGCCAGGAGAGGTAGACCAGACACAAGTTTGAGCCAGACAAATGTTACTGGCACCAGTGCAAGTTCTTTTCAAATGACTGCTGACTTAGGGCAGATAAAAGGGGGCTGAATGAGATACAGGGTCTTACCTAGGGATTCGGAGAAAATAGGAGAGGGACTGACATTCCTGAGTTCCCATCTTCCTGATCCTGTCCTCACGCATTGCATCGGGCCTAGTTAGCCCAGTGCTATGCTGTTTGCTTCACTGCCAACCCAGGCAACCTAGCCAGGCCCACCTGCTGTGGCTATCAACCACTTCTTTCACTCTGGGGATAAAGGAAAGTGAAGGAGGTAGCTTTCTTCCTGTGGACCTACTTTCTTTCCCCAGGGTAGGAGGATATGGGGTGGCAGTCCTTAAATCCTTATTTGATGGTGTTGGAAAGTACTGTTTACCTGGCAAAAGAATGAGTCAGGGGAAGGGCTGACCTCTCACTGCCCTTCCCCTGGAAGGTAGGAAGGTAGGAAGACAGAATGGGCATAGTCTTGGCTGTCTAAGGCCCACCACCCAATATGAAACACATCAGAGTAAGTAAGGGGAAGGGCGCTTCTCCTTAGCACTGTGACCTATCACAGGCCTTCCCAATCTGTCCTACCTCAAAAGAACCTGGTCCTGTCTTTCAACTGCTTATTCCATACCAGGGCTCACTGTAGGTGTGAGGGTGGTCAGTGCTCACGTTTGCATGGGAGGTTTAAAATTTATAGGCTTTAAGGAGTAGGGCCTCCAGTCATAAAAACATGTTTAGTAAAATAGGTCACAAAATAGTAAACAGCCACTACAAATAATGTTTATGTGTCAAAGAAACTGCCTATAAAACTGTATAGAAGACTTGATCATAACTGTCTAATAAAAGAGAGCAAATCCTACAGTTGAAAAAAATACACTGGAAAAAATAAGTGAAAATTCTAGTCTCTAGGTTCGGCGCCTGTGGCTCAGCGGGCTAAGGCGCCAGCCACGTACACCTGAGCTGATGGTTCAAATCCAGCCTGGGCCCGCCAAATAACAAAAGACGGCTGCAACCAAAAAATGGCCGGGCGTTGTGGCGGGCGCCTGTAGTCCCAGCTACTTGGGAGGCGGAGGCAAGAGACTCGCTTGAGCCCAGGAATTGGAGGTTGCTGTGAGCTGTGATGCCACAGCACTCTATCCAGGATGAGGCTTGAGGCTCTGTCTAAAAAATAAAATAAAATAAAAATAAGCCTGTCTCAACAGCCAAAGGACCCTAGCAAAAAAGAAAACTTTTAAATAGTAAATGATCCATGCCAAGAAAATGCAACTGCAAAAATTGTGGCCTCACCCCTACCAATGACAGCAGAGATCAAGTGGGGAGACTATACTGCTTCCTACAGCATGTTCTAACAAGCAACCCAAATAACACTCTTGCCTGGGTAGAATAGAAGAAGGCTAAAGAGAAAGCCTAGACTTCTAACTCAACCCTGCTATTAACGAGGTGCCCCTTCCTATTCCAGCAGGAATGGTGTCAATAAAGACCCAGGGAACATAACCTGGCAACAAGCAGCCACCAAACAAAACCATGTCAGTGGAGGCCTCACTGAGAGAAGCAAGGAGGCACTCCAAACACTCCAAACCAGGAAAGCGCCAGTGGAGGCCTAATTGAAACCCAGACTTTCTGCCCTGGGCCAGAATTAACATGAACCCCTACGCCATGTGGAGAACCTGGACATCTACCCCCATGTAGCAGTCATGAGGGGGGCTTTCCCCTAAGGAATCACTAAAATGGAAAAGAGAATAATAGAAATTACCTAATGTGCAATGTAGAAAAAATAGAAAGGAAAAAGAATCTAAAAGACTCATGAGACCATAATAAAAGATACATGCATTCACAATACAGTAGGAGAGGAATAGACAGACACACAGCAGGAAAACTGCTGCAAAAGACTATGGCTAAAAATTTCCCAGATTTTACTAAAGACATAAACCTAAACATTAAGAAGCTGAACTAAGGGTGGCACCTGTGGCTCATCGAGTAGGGCGCCGGCCCCATATACCGAAGGTGGCGGGTTCAAACCCGGCCTCAGCTGAACTGCAAAACAGAAAAATAGCCGGGCGTTGTGGCAGGCACCTGTAGTCCCAGCTACTTGGGAGGCTGAGGCAAGAGAATCGCCTACGCTCAGGAGTTGGAGGATGCTGTGAGCTGTGTGATGCCACGGCACTCCACCAAGAGCGATAGAGTGAGACTCTGTCTCTACAAAAAAGATTAAAAAATTAAAAAAAAAAAAAAAAAAAAAAAAGAAGCTGAACTAAACCTAAACAAACTAAACTCAAAGAAAACTCATCATAGATAAACTTTGAAAAGACAGAAAAAAATCTTGAACAGAGCCAAGAAAAAATTATAACTTATACTACACATAATGAGGGAAAAAAATCATCAAATGATGCAGATATTTGATTAGGAATCACAGAGTCTAGGAGGAAATGGCACGAAATTTTTCAACTGCTTAAAAAATAAAAAAAAAAAAAAACGTACCCAGGCCTGGGGTGGTGGCTCACGCCTGTAATCCTAGCACTTGGAAGGCCAAAGCGGGTAGATCACCTGAGCTCACCAGTTTGAGACCAGCCTGGGCCAGAGGAGACCCCTGTCTCTAAAAATAGCCAGGCAGTGTGGCGGCGCCTATAGTTCCAGCTACTTGGGAGGCTGAGATGAGAGAATCTCTTAAGCCCAGGAGTTTGAGGTTGCTGTGAGCTATGACTTTATGGCACTGACTTTATGGCACTCTACTGGGGCCGACAAAATGAAACTCTGTCTCCAAAAAAAAGAAAAAAAAAATTACCCAAAATTCTATATCCCGCAAAAATATACTTCAAGAATGAAGAAGAAAACACACACTCTTAGGTAAAGGAAAACTAAGAAAATCTGTCGCCAGCAGACCTACCCAAAAAGAATAACTAAAGTAACTTCTCTAAACAGAAAAAAAAGGTTACAGTAAGGAACTCTGGAACATTAAGCAAGAAGAAAGAATACAATAAACAAAAATAAATAGCCTTTCTTCTCTTGAGTTTTTTAAACTGTGTTTCACATTGAAGCAAAAATAATATCTGATATGGTTATCAACATAAAGGAAATATTTCACATAATTATAATATACACAAGAAGGGTAAAGGAACATAATTATGGTTTCTGCACACTTGAACTAGAATATCAATAACAAAAGCAAACCATGTTCAGTTAGAAATAGGAAATATAATACCTAAAACAAACCTGAAAAAAGCTTAATGGGATATACTCAAAATTACTAAACATAAAGCAAAATGGAACTTAGCATCTTTGGCAAGAAGTATGGAGACTCCTCAAATAACTAAAAGTAGACTTCTCATTTGTCCCTACAATTCCACTAGGTATCTACAAAAAAAATCATTTTACTATAAGAACATTTGCACTTGGATGTTTATAGCAGCTCAATTCACAATTGCAAAGATGTGGAAACTACCCAAGGGTCCATCAAACCATGAATGAATTAATAAACTATAGTATATGTATACCATGGAATACTATTCAGCCATTAAAAGATGGAGATTTTACATCTTTTGTATTTACCTAGATGGTGTTGGATAAAATTCTACTTAGAAAAGCATCAAAAGCAAGTATCCAATGTATGCAATACTAATATGAAAATAGCAGACGAACAAATACACACTCACACAAGAGAAAAACACAATTAAACCCAAGTGGTGGGAAGGTGAGTGGACAGAGGGGGATTGGTGTGCTCGCACGTCCTGGGTAAGGGGCACAACTTCAACTTGGACTCTACATAACAAACACAAACAATGTAACTTGTCTGTACCCTTATATTAATCTGCAAATTAAAAAAAAAAAGGTTTGAAAACAAAAATAGTTGGTAGTTGTACAACATTGTGAATGCACTAAGTACCACTAAACTATACATTTTTAAATGCATGTTAATTTTACCTAATTTGGGGGGGCCGATGCATGAAGCTCAGCAAGGGAGAGACAGAGGGACAGAAGAGAGGTTAAATCAATCAATGAATATGGGTTTAAAAAGACAAGCTGTGGTTCAAATATTTAAAACCTAAAACAAATTAGAAAAGTAGCTATGTATTATCCTAGTCACTTTCTTTTTTTGGGAGGGGGGGAATCCATATCTTTATTTACTGACTCGAACTGATATTTACCATTTCCTCAATTATGAATGACGGCATCAGCAGGACCTGTGACTTTGTCCCCAATAAAAGGCACAAATATTTTCAGATTGCTTTGCAGCAGACAACTTCTATTTCGGTTCATGTTTATTTATGCAAATTCACTTGTGAAACAATGTTCAATATTTACAAAATAAGCAGGTGCTTGGTTCTCTCTAAGAGTTGAAAGTTTCAAAGAAGAGAAATAAACAGGCTCATACATATAGGTGGGAACACTACAAATCTTTATGGACTCATATACTATTTTTAATGCTTCATGGTGGTTGTTCAATAACCAACTACAGTGCTATCCTAAAAAGAGTTATGGCAATTACAAAATTTATCCAATCTTAATACCTATAAAATGCTCTATAGTTCTTTGAGAATAAACGTTGAAAACTACCAGGAAATGTTATTTAGGCAGGCAAAACTATTTTAAATACATATATGTATCTTGAAAAGAAATTTTACTGAGTGACATTTTATTGTAATAAACAAAGAAAACCTAGAAAACTTTTCCTGTGTCCCTGAAAATACCCAAGTCACATTCAAATTTCACATACTATACAATGTTATATTGACAAGTTATTACACCAAGAGAATATTAACCACCAATCCTTGTACTTATTTTAAAAAATGATTGCAAGAATACTTTTAGCCTCTTTATCTGGTCAGAGCATTGGGAGCTAAGTAGTGTCTATACAAACCAATCATTTCACCAGCAGTTTTATATTTCTTTAAAGCCTCATATAAAAAGCACCTGCCTAAAGTGAGTAATGGAGTTTTACATTAGCTGCACTTAGGAACAGTGTATGTAACCTATTCCGTTTTCCTCCCTTGTGGAATATATTTCAGCTTATTTTGCACAACACATTACCTATGCACATAAAGACTCTCTGATCAGCCAGCCATTTGGACTGCTGTCAGCAACCTGCCTGAGTGCCTTATTTTTTTTCCTGTCCTAAATAACATATTCACTCTATTTAACAAGCCAAGTGAAAAAAATACTTTTTAAAATGATGATCTTACTTTTTTTCTTACTTTTGTAAATAAATAAGAAAAGTATTATTATACCTGTTTTATAACACAGGTATACGTACTAACTATATTTGGGATACAAATGCTGAGATAGAAAGAACCTTTGAACAAAATTTGTGCAATTAATAGTTAAGAACTAGTCAAACACATCATTCCTAGGGAACAAAACAGAAGCCTTATATATGGAACACATTTCATGTCTCTTTTTCTCAAGCAACACACAATTAAAAAATTATTATGACAACACTAACAAAGGCTAAGCTAATTATGACCCATTAAAGGCCTAGAAGTAGGGAAAATCTATTATTAAAATTGGATCAAGTTCATATCTGACAGACCCCTGAAATATTTGAAAGACACAAATATCCCAGTCATTGCCAAACTCCCTAAAATGGGGATAAAGGCAAATTTTAAAAAGAGTAATGATGAACAAGTGTGATATGCTGTTTTGTAGCTTAAGTACAACAATGAAAATAATGAAGATTAAAGGGATTAATAGAAATAAAAAAAGTTAGAGATTTGCCATAATTATAAGTTGATAGTTTTATAATATTCTAAAATACTATTTAAAACAATGAATTTTATGTCCTGATCTAGGAATCTAAGGGGGGAACTGACTTCCTTTCCTCCCCCTGAAGGCTATCAAACCTGGCCCACATCATTTAAAACAAAATACCTGTCTCTCAGCTTAATTTACAAGTCAATCTGTTTTCTCCATCTATTCATCCTCCCTTGCAGCCACTTGCTGCACCCATACTCCACATTCTCCCCCTTCCCTTCAGAAAGGCACCTATAAACGTATCTGACCATCATGGAGACATTGGGTAGTCATTCTTGTTGTTCCTTCCATGCACATGTAAATAAACATTTCTCTAATTAATCTGTCTTAAAAAAAATCCCAAAGTATTTTATGTTATATTATATTACTTTACATTACACTGGAATGCATGGGAAAAAAAAGAAAGAAAGAAAAGAAACTAAAAGTGTGCAAGGCAAAAGCTCCACATGGCCTCTTGCTGGTTCTTACTGCAAAAACCTATGGCCTATAGCTAGTGTCAATTACTACATTAACTTAGACCCAACTATGAAAACTTAAAAATATTAAGTGTTGAGGGCTTCAAGGAGCTATAAAATATCTTGCCTTTCTTCAACTAATGATCTAGTAAGTAAGAAATAAAAAGATAAGCAAAACTATCTGGCTCCAAGAGATCGCTTCAAGTACTAACAAACACAAAATCTAGGAATGTGCAAAGCTGTAAGAATCAAAACTCAAAATCTAAAACACATAGATAAACATTTTTTGGTGAAGGACTAAAAAGTAAATATCTCAGGCTTGCTTACATATAGTCTCTGTTGCATTTATTAAACTGTGCTGTTATAACACAAAAGCACCAAAGATAATAACTAAACAGCCTAAAAATGGTGGTTACTGCATCCCAATCAAAAACAACCGATGGTACATGATTAAGTTAAAAAGCTTCTGCATAGCTAAGGACACAATCAGGAAAGCAAATAGACTACATTTGGAATGGGAGAAGATACTCACATGTTACAAATACAACAAAGAACTAGTGCCCAGAAAGAACTCAAGCAAATCAACAAGAAAAGAACAAACAACTCCATTAATCAATGGGCAAGCAACATAAACAAAATTTTTTCCCAGAAAAACAGACAGATGGCCAATAAACACATGAAAAAATGCTCTTCATCCCTAATTTGCTCATCATCCTTAATAACTGGACAAATGCAAATCAAAAGCACCTTGAGGTATCACCTAACACCAGTGAGAACAGCCCATATTACAAGGTCCCAAACCTGCAAATGCTGGTGTGGGTACAGAGGTACACAGATGCACTGTTAATAGGATTACAAACTAGTACAGCCTTGTTGGAAAGAGGTATGGATAATCCTGAAAGAACTAAAACCACTCAAATGATCCTATAATCCCACTACTAGGTATCTATAAAAAATCATTTTACCATAAGGACATTTGCACTTTGATGTTTATAGCAACTCAATTCACAATTGCAAAGATGCGGAAATGACCCAAGAGCCATTAGCCCATGAATGGATTAATAAACTATGGTATGTGTATGTCATGGAATACTATTCAGCCATAAAAAAGAGACTTTGCATCTTTTCTATTTCCCTAGTTGGATTTGGAGAACATTCTCCTAAGTAAAATATCTCAAGAATGGAAAAGCAAGCATCACATGTACTTGGTACTAATCTGAAAATAGCAGACTAACAACTATGAAGAGAAAAACACAATTAAATTCAAGAAGGGGGTTACCACGTAGGAGTCTATGACACACTTCCTGAGTGAAAGACTCAACTAGGACTCAGACTCTGGGCTTTGCCTTACAACACAAATAATGTAACCTCATTGTATGTACACTCATTTTTAACAGAAATATAAAAAAACCTGATGGGTTAGATTTGGCCTATGAATGGGCCCTACCTTGTCAAATCTCTGTCCTAGACCCGTTGTTCTCAACCCTGGATCCACAGTTGATTGACACAAAAAGATTTTATTAAAAGATTAACATTCAGGCCTATCCTCAGAGATTCTAAAATAACAGATCCAGGATAAGACTTGCACGTCAGTACATTTTAGAAATTCCATGTAGTACTCTAGAAGGAGATTTTGATCTGAGAAACCTAAAGTTAAGGCCTAAACTTGGATCTTAAAACCCATACATTTTGGTTTAAGAATGGAGAAGAAACACGGACAGCCAGTTTGGAGACTAAGACTTATACGTACAGAATAAGCTGGCATTACAAATCAATGATATTCAAGGCCAGGCATGTTGGCTCACGTCTATAATCCTACCATTGAGGGAGGCCAAGGGGTGGGAGGATTACTTGAGCTCAGGAGTTCAAGACCAACCTAAGCAAGAGTAAGAGTATCTCTACTAAAAATAGAAAAATTATCCAGTCATCCTAGTGAGCTCCTTTAGTCCCAGAAACTCAGGAGGCTGAGGCAGTAGGATCGTTTGAGCCCAGGAAGTTGAGGCTGCAGTAAGCTATGATGAAGGCACTAGCGTCTAGGTGGGGCAACAGAGCATGACATCATCTCAAAAATAAAAAAATTTTACTATAATCAGGAACAATTACTCTGTATTAGGAAAACTAAAATAACAGAACTAAAAATACTTATATTCCCTTGTCTATTCTCAAAAAATTAATCAGAATTGTTTTCATTTCTAAGGTCAAGATATTTGACATGGAAAGATTTTTATCACTAAAGAAAATCAGCAGAGTAGATTCTCTGAAATTTACAGAACCAATTTTAAGTTTACTCTAATTAGTTACTAAGTTTTTAGGAATTTCAGATAATAGTAACAAATGCCTAGGAAGCAGCAAGGAGCAACAAAAACAACCTGTTTTCCTCAAGATGTTTAAATTCTAGCAGAAAAATGGTGAAATTTATTGAACCTGTAAACAAGTGAAAGGCACCAAGTTCAATACATTATAGTTTATATGAACTTTTTTAAGTACCACAAAAACAGCAGGAGCCAACATCATCAATGAAAAACTAAGGTCTTAAGAGGTTAAGTAACTTTTTCAAACTCTCATAATATTACCAAACTGCAACTTAAATCCACTTTGACACTGAAGACTATGTTTTAAAACACTATATTACAGAAATTCATTATCTATTAAAAACAATTAGAACACTAAATTCTGAAACAAGAGAAAGCACAAGAGTGCCAGAAACAAGTGAGCATAAATCAGTAACATTCACTTACAGATCACAACAAACAAGGCCTATTCTTTTACTGCTCGTGTGCCTCCACACACACACATCTGTGCACACATGGAAATTTTTCTTTTTTTTTTTTGGAGACAGAGTCTCTGTCACCCTTGTTAGAGTGCCTTGGCATCATAGTTCACCACATCATACCTCACACTCTTGGGCTCAAGAGATCCTCCTGCCTCAGGTTCCCAAGTAGCTGGGACTACAGAAGCCCACTACTACCCTAGCTAGCTTTTTTCTATTTTTAGTAAAAAAAGGTTCTCACTCTTGCTCAGGCTGTTCTGCAACTTCCTGAGCTCAAGCAATCCACCTGCCTCAGCCTCCCAGAATGCTAGAATTATAGGCATGAGTCATTGTGCCTGTCCACATGCCCATACATTTTAAATACCCAACCATATTTAGATATTTAAATAATAGTCTTCTATTATGAGGTATTCATAAGCTAATATAACATAGTCCTTCCTATTTATTTCAGTGGGTAAGCACTTATATGGACTAATACTCAGCTGATTCAGATTCTCAAAAGTTTATCAATTTTGAGATTTATACAAAAAATGATAACTGGGCGGCGCCTGTGGCTCAAAGGAGTAGGGCGCCAGCCCCATATGCCAGAGGTGGCGGGTTCAAACCCAGCCCTGGCCAAAAACTGCAAAAAAAAAAAAAAAAAAAAAATGATAACTATTCTTAATGTATTATGTAACAATCTCTTAAAATGTGACTGCACTAACTACATTACACTTGATTTTTACATGTGACTTTACATACATTCCAGAGTCATTTTACACATGAATTTACATACATTCCAGAGTCATCTTCCAATAACTACGGGGGGGGAGGGGGGAGTGAGGATAACTTTTTTTAATGGTACTCTATTACATATATATATATGAAACCACTTTTATAAATGGTCCTCAAAATATTTTTTTCTATAAGAATTTTTGTTCTACCCCATGGTAGATTCTTACATGCTAAAAAGTCTAATACATTTGGCATAGGCTACTTTTCAAGTCTACATTAATAAAGTTTCGCTGAAAACACTAAATAATACTTGGAAAAAACAAATTTTAACATCTACAAATTAATAATTCTTAAAACCAAAATATTTATTATAAGAAATGTACTGTCCAGTTTCATTGGGGTTTTTTTTTTTTTAACATTAGTAATTCTTAAAGCAACTTGGAACATTTGTAATCTTCTAAGATTCAAAGAATTATTTTATAATTTGGTTTAATTTGTGAGAAAATAGCTTATATGAATGCCAGTTGTACTGCTTTGGAAAGACAAATGTAAGCCTATTTAGCGATCTGATTTTCTCTTTCATCTTGTCTCTAGTTTCTGTGTAGATTTATAATGTTCATTGTTTCCAATTTTAACAAATCACCTAATGGCAGAAAGGAAAATATGTTAACCTTGGAATTATTTGCAGTTGGAGAAATCCCTTTTGTCTGGCCCATACAGGGCCTGCAATCTGTTTTAAACACAGATTGTCTGTCTTTTGTCTGACAGCCACCAAGCTGCACAAATTACTTTCTGCCTGTTCACCTGTTTGCAGCTGCATCTGTAAGCTAAATATTCTGCAGTTTGACTCGAGTAACCACTTCAGGATTGATGACATATGCTGCTGATAAAGTGAGCAATTTGAAGAAATTACTGGCTATAGTTATTGAAAGACATCTGGGCATGAGCTGAGAAGTAGAAGCCTTCAATCATGTGCTTGCGACCTGCAGTGGCGGCAGTAGCGTTTGAAGTGATACCCTACTAAAGGCAGTCGGCCCTGGCACAAAATAACCAAGCAATGTTTAGAACATAATCTCTCAAATAAGTAATAAAAAGTTCTTTCATCTGTAAAAATTTGACATTTGATTTTGTCTTTTAAATATTCCTTGAGGAAAAAAAATGCAAGGCATCAATTAAGCTTTCCTGTTTCCATCCTTTTCTGAGTTAATCTTACGTGTATCTTTTATTTCCTATAGAATGAGCTACTTCATATTTCAAACTGTTGCTACTACTGCTACTTTAAAAAAAATCAACATTTATTGAATATCTACTATATGCTTCCTTGATCATAGGAAGAACTTTATTGTCCAGTATTATTAATGCATCAATATTAAATCAGAATTAGTATTCTCTTTTGTTTTTAATTGTTGAGGATTCATTAAGGGTACAAAGAACCAGGTTACAATGCCTGCATTTGTTAAGAAAAGTCCCCCCTTATAATTGTGTCCCATCTCCAAGAAGTTAAATTAAACTAATACCACACAACTTGGCTACCTTCTAATCAAAAGTTCATTTAACTCTACCATAGTACTTTGCTGTTCTTTTTGGAATTTTCTGGCTTCTTGACGTACTTTTGCTATATGATCAATTGTACATTTTGTCACAAACATCTTATCCTTCAGGCCAGCCATTAGGAGATATGATTTCTATTCTATCTTTTGTCTTACTATACAAAACGTATTCCAAATCAAAATGTCTTCATAAATTAAAATGTCTGATTCAGTCAAAATCCATATTTTTAAGGATAAGGGGCAATGCTAAAAGCTCAGGCCTTTCCTATATTGGCTAAAATCCAATGACAAAAAATGTTCAAGAAAAAATATTCCAGAAATAATAGCAAATATGCATCCCTTTAATAATCAAAAATTGCTCCACATCTACTATTGCAGAAAAGAAATCATATCTAGCAAAATGCTATTTAAATGTTTTACAGACATTATAAAAAATATTTATAAATTTGATGTTAACAATAAAAATAATGAATAATTAAGAAGGCATACAAAAATTGTTAGTAAAATATAATCAAGTAAGAAACTGTGATAAAGTAGTTCTACAAGTTCAAGGTTGAATCACAAGTATAATTTGCATCAATATCAGAAGAAGAATCAATTAATATATTTAGATTTATATATGTGAAAGACAATGTGTCAAATGCAAAACTAGATAGAACATTATAGAAAATGCTTGTACAGTATATTAAATTTTAAAAATTAATGTAATTTTGAAGAAGCATGTAAATTCTTTCCCTCTACTTATAAATATTTATAAATTCGTATAGAAAAACATAAAATGAAATAAAAGAACATTAGGAAATTATAGCTACAGCAAAAACAAACACAATCATTCATATTAACCAATTCTCATTGTGCATTGTCCAAATATTCTTAATGTTCACATATAGTATACATTTGTGAAAATGGTTCAATTGAAGTATAGTCATCAGTATTAGAAACCAATTACATTTTGAAAATATTACCATTAGCTGATAAGCTATGATAGTACTTAGAGAAAATGAATATATGAAACAATAACAACAATTAAAAAACAGTTGCAACTCTAAATCCAAGTCAGCAGTTAAATAGTAGATATGAGGTCTTACCTACGGGCATACCAGAATGAATATACTCAATCTTGTCAGATATGAGGTGTAGAGGTATCTAATTTGCAAATATTAATTTGAAGATCAGTTTTCTAACTAAAAAATGATTATTCTAGTTCAGAGGGGACACAATAAATAAAACATTTCTTCAGTAAGATAGAAGGGATGTGTTAAAACAAAAAATTGCTTCCTTTGAAGCTTTTCGAATAATTTTTCCACTATTTTTATGTTGGTTTTAAAATTTCCATAGACTTGGGAAATATTATCCCTGGTATTTATAAATAATGGCATTTCTTTTAGAACAAATTAGTACAAATGCCCCAAATGTACTATCCATTTAACTTATTACGATTAAGTCTGCTTAAAGAAATAGAAAAGCCAAAGCCTTAAAGGAGCTATATAAATTTGTCTTTCACATTTCAGTATTCATAAATTGGATTTAACACAGACCTGACTGAAGCTAGTCACAAAAGTGGATCTGTATCATTAACGATCATAATAAATCTAAACTTTATTTATCTAATGATATAGCAATAATAATATTCTTACACACAAGGATAATAGTTTAAAAATGCCATCTATGTCACTATCCTATTTCCTAATCATGTCATGAGTTTGTATTTTTAATAGCAGTTTTTATTTTAAAAGACCTAAGTCATGAGAACATACTTACACAGCACTTCATAACTTTGACACAAAGTACATATAAAAAGATTAGACTTTATTTGGTATAAAATCAGTTGGCAGTTTTACATCTGTGCATGCAACATAAATATACCAGCTGGCATCTGAAGCACACACACATGTGGACTTCAAAACAGAAACTTCCTTATTTGCCAGTACTGCCAGGGTAATTTTGTATCCTCTGCATACTACAGCTATTTGTCAGGCCCCTGCAGGTGTGCATTGCACATAAACACACAGCTGTAGTCCAGCAAGCCAAGTGTTCCATCAAACACATAAAGGGAGACCTCAGCAGTTGGATTAGTCATCCCTACACAGGTCCAGGGAGAACAATATGGGTTAGTATTTTTGGAAAAAGCATGGATAGGAAATTTATGATTATGCTAGTCTTACCAAATTACTAGTAGATTGTGTCATTTTTAAAGCAACGTCTATTAAGTTTTTGTTAGAATGGATGGAGAAAAGTTAAAATTATTTTTTAGTTTTAAATATAAAAATAATGTAATTTATATATAAATTAGTTTATTTAGCATAAAATGTGAAAAGGATTTTCAAATCCTTTTTGGCTTTTGGAAGCTGTTGCAATTGCATGCTTTGGCTATAATAGGTACAAATCACAATTAGTATATATGTATCTTAAAATATTTACCAGTTATATATTTTATTATATTTATAATTATACTTTTCTATTCATATGTACTTTTTAGATGAGGTTCTCAAAATAAGCTAATTAAGTCCCAAATTATTTCTTAGACAACATTTAACTACCTAAAGTTGTATGCTGTGTTAGAATGTTAAAAAAACAAACTACTATTTAAATATTTAGTTCTCAAATATGACATTAAAAGACTAGAGAAGCACGTGAAAATATAAGACACGATCACTTTACAATCATGTGAAATCTTACAACCAAATTAAATGTGACCTTTTGAATATTCTTTTAAACACCTACGAAGTACTTCAGGCAGCTGATAATTAGGACTACTTTAACCACATTTCCCCCAAAATATTCAGAGTCCACCTGGCAGTTGACAAAACATGAAAGATAACTTAGAAAATGAGCTTGAATACATTATGTCCAATATACTAACCTTCAGTGAACTTGAGGTCAAATAGTAATCAAGAAAGATTAGTCTCTAACACCAGGGGATTCATATACTCTCTATCTGGAATGTGTAAAGGTACTTATAAATTACATTAGTCTGGTAGAAATCCCACCTTCCTATATGAAGTCTAACCTTATTAAGTACTACTTAAGTTGAATTGAGCCACCAAAATACTATGTAAAGTAGGAAAGGAAGAAATAAATGAGGGAAAAAGAATGAACGTTTATAATTATTTAGCTAAATTTCCTTAAATTATTTCTTATTTTTTTGTTTTGTGTAATTGTAAATAGGCAATACTTGAATTCAGCCTGAAGTTCCCCATATTACTAATGGGACCCTAAGGTGTGATTCGTGGCTTTTTAAAGCTTCCTAGTAGCCCTAAATGCTTCAGGTTGAATCTGGTTGAGTTTTGATTCCCAACTTCAGAACCTCTCTTTATTTCTGTCTCAAATATTTTATCATTATCCTTTGGCCCAAAATACTGACATCTAGAAAAGAGTCAAAAAGATAAGGACTAATAGAGTATCTTGGTTCTTAATTTCTATGACTAAACATATTAGTATCATCCCAAGGTCCATCCTCACCCTAGTTTCTATAATAGACATACAGCTGCAATCCTTAGATCACCCTTCAACAAAGAACACACTGTCCAGCTGTAAGAAGTATGATTAGCTGACAGCCTATCTCTTAGCTTCTCAATAGTGTGCCTCTGTTTTCCACCAAAGAGCGTACTCCTCCTCTTGGAGAAGCCCACAGCCAATGCCTAAATAACGATGGTAAAAGGGCTTAGCCATTTCCATCCAATGCAGGACTCCTCTAACAGCCCTTATTCCACAGATTCCTGAGAGATTGGCAGAGACTTTGGTGAATCAGTTTTACAATGTATGACTCTTCCTATCCAATGCCCCCCACTTTTTTCATAGGTGTTACTCTCCAGTAAATAGTTTATAGTCCTAAATCCATCTCAGTTTCTGCAGATCCTAACCAGCATTGTTACCATTATGAAAAACACTCCTTTACCTACAAATAAAAATGGCCATTTTTCAGTGCTCAGAAAATTCGTTTTGTATGAAACATTTGATGAAAGAGCTACCACCACCTTCATCACCCCCACTAACAGTTACACACACACCCCTAACCACAAAATATCGACTCTTCCATGAAGCCTTCAAATACAATCATCTGCTCTTTTCTTGTGGTTTCCTTTTGAACATCTAGCAGTGCTACCCCTCTATTATAGTTATGTGCTTATGTGTCTGTTTCCCTATTAAAGATGTAATTCATTCAATCTGTGCCTTCCTCGCATTAATAACCTCAATGCCTTATAATGTACCTGGTAGAGAAAGAATGTTCTATACATTTCTTGATGAGGAAAGAAAATGACCTAAATAAGAGTGAATTTAGAAAGAAAACTTTAAAAGCATATGATTTTCACTTATAGTTTAAATAAATTTTATCTGTAAAGTTGAATAACTGTGGCCAGCATATTCAAGTCCCAAATATTCACATGTTCTAAAAATAACTTCATTGTTCTCAGTGAATAAAATGTATTTTCTTTTCAAGAGGCAGTCAATGTTAAAATTAATTACTAAAAAAGATACTGGACAATTCATTCATAGGCCTTCATAGAGGCCTATTCATTTTGAACTTGTTAGAACACTTGTTCACAAATAACATATTAGTTACCAAGGAAAAATGAAACACTGGTCTTTACAACTCATTAAATTTCTTCTCAACTTTATATGACTTGTCAGTTCTCAATTACATCCTCCTGGGACAAAAATCAGGCCAAATATTCTTATCATATAAGCATAAAAAATAATCCATGAAACACACACACAAAAACATAAAGTGTCCAAGAGAAAAGCATTTTATGAATTATAAAATTTTAACTTTGGGAATTAACAGTTAAACCATATTAATTTTTTTAACTCAATGTCTTAAAAAGGGGGTAAGCAGTATTGCTCCACCCAATAATCTTAGAATAGGTGAACAATTTTAAAATCTAAGTGTTTTAAATGAAGGCTAAGCCTCCCATAGGAAATAAAAGTGGAAATGAGTCCAAGGGAGAAAGTGACCTGCTTCCACACCCTTCAAATTGCCTATAGCAATGCATCAAAAAATAAAATAAGCCCCCTGAGCCTGGGTCAGAAGCATAGTGTTACAATGTAAGCATTGGGTCATCAATGGCAATGGTAGACTGATTAATGGTTGAGGTAATATATTTACTTACTGTAGTAAGGAACAGCCAATAGTACAAAGAGTTCTTGTGTGGATATTATGTATGAAGAAATACTCTAACTACCTACTACTTACATTTTAATATTGAAATATGAAATAAACCAGAATAGTTTCAGTAAGGAAATAAACATAAACTATATTATAAATATTAATAGTTTGACTTCTTAAAAAATAAAACTGAACTTTTTTCAGCAATTTAATTGTATTTTCCAACAAGAAACACCTCATTTTTACTACTCATTATTAAAATCTGATGCTGAATGAAACATACTCCCTCTAATCCAGTGATTCTCAACCTTCTTAATGCTGGGCCCTTTAATACTGTTCCTGTGGGTCACAACCCACAGGTTGAGAACAGATGCTCTAATCTAAAAGATAAAGGCAAAAGTAAAATGTTAATTTGGAAAAAGGCAATTTTTTAAACTGGTGAGGCCACTGTCAGATATAAATGAAATCCTTTAAACTTACAGCATGAATAGGTTAAATATAACATTGATTTGTCTTCGTATTTAACAGGCAGTTCCAATTAATATAATAATCATGTATGAATTATGTAATATATATTACTATTTCGAGCTCTTGGGAAACCTATTTTGAAATTAACCAAGAAAAGGATCAAAGACGGGATGAGTTTTACTACATGTGTTCTCAGTGCCTGCCAGAGAGACTAATACACAACAACATATTTACTGAATGCAAAAATTAATGAATATTAGGTCAAGATCAGTCTCTTTTTACGGATATTAAAAAAATCTCTTGCTCTCACTCACACATAGGAGCTAAGAAAAATTAACCTCATTGAGGTAGAGGGGAGAAAGACAGATACTAGGAGTTGGGAAGAGTATGTGAATGGGGGTTGAAGAAGGAATAAAGAAAGGTGGGCCAATGTAAGTTCTAATGTTTGATAGCCGAGTAGCATGACTATAGCTAGCAACAATGTGCTAATTATTTCAAAGTAGCTAGAGGAGAGAACTCAAAATGTACCCAAGGCACAGAAATGATAAATACTCAAGGTGATAGATACCCCAAATACCCTGACTTGATCATTATATATTATATGTATATAACAAAATATCACAAGTACCCCAAAAATACATAAAATGTTATATATGAAATTGTTAGAGAAAATGTTATCAGTAACAATAGTCTTGATTTCTGGAAATCATTAAATTATAATATATATTTCAGGCAAAACTGACATTAAGAATCATTACCCAAAAGAAAATGCACGAGAGTTATAAAAATTTCCCTATCTTTAACTCAATAGTTCTACTCTGAGAAATTTCTGCAGGAAAATAACTTAAAAATATCAACATGGAGGTAGTGCCTGTAGCTCAGTGGGTAGGGCGCCAGCCATATACACCAAGGCTGAAGGGTTCAAACCCAGCCCGTGCCTGCTAAAACAACAATGACAACTGCAACAAAAAAATAGCTAGGCATTGTGGTGGGCTCCTGTAGTCCCAGCTACTTGGGAGGCTAAGGCAGGAGAATCACTTGAGCCCAAGAGTTTGAGGTTGCTGTGAGCTGTGACCCACCATAGCATTCTAACCAGGGCTATAGCTTGAGACACT
>CAUYON010018674.1:0-11429 GCA_963573935.1 Arctocebus calabarensis
AATCAACACCCATAAATCTGTAGCCTTTATATATACCAACAATAGTCAAACAAAAAAAACACTCAAGGAGTCTATTCCTTTCACAGTAGTGCCAAAGAAGATGAAATATTTGGGAGTTTACCTAACAAAAGATGTGAAAGATCTCTATAAAGAGAACTATGAAACTCTAAGAAAAGAAATAGCTGAAAATGTTAACAAATGGAAAAACATACCATGCTCATGGCTAGGAGGAATCAACATTGTTAAAATGTCTATACTACCCAAAGCAATATATAATTTTAATGCAATTCCTATCAAAGCTCTATTGTCATATTTTAAAGATCTTGAAAAAATAATACTTCATTTCATATGAAATCAGAAAAAACCTTAAATAGCCAAGACACTACTCAGAAATAAAAACAAAGCAGGCAGAATAATGCTACCAGACCTGAGACTCTACTATAAATCAATAGTAAACAAAAAAGTATGGTACTGGCACAAAAACAGAGAGGTAGATATTTGGAATAGAATAGAGAACCAAGAGATTAATCCAGCTACTTACCATTACTTAATCTTTGAAAAGCCAATTAAAAACATTCAGTGGGGAAAAGACTCCCTATTTAACAAATGGTCCTGGGTGAACTGGCTGGCAACCTGTAGAAGACTAAAACTGGACCCACACCTCTCAGTATTAGCTAAGGTAGACTCTCACTGGATTAAAGATTTGAACTTAAGACATGAAACTTTCACAATATTAGAAGAAAGTGCAGGGGAAACTCTTGAAGGAATTGGCTTGGGTGAATAGTTTATGAGGAGGACTCCCCAGGCAATTGAAGCAGTATCAAAGAAACACTACTGGGACCTGATCAAACTAAAAAGCTTCTGTACAGCCAAGAACAGAGTAAGTATAGCACGCAGACAGTCCTCAGATTCTCCTCAGAATGGGAGAAAATATTTGCAAGTTATGCCTCTGGCAAAGGTTTAATAACCAGAATCCACAGAGAACTTCAAGGTATTAGCAGGAAAAGAACAAGTGATCCCATCTCAGAATGGGCAAAGGACTTAAAGAGAAACTTCTCCAAAGAAGATGGGTGCACGGCCTACAGACAAATGAAAAACTGCTCACCTGCCTTAATCATCAGAGAAATGCAAATCAAAACTACTTTGAGATATCACCTAATTCCAGTAAGATTAGCCCACATGACAAACTTCCAAAACCAGAGATTCTGGCGTGGATGTGGAGAAAAGGGAACACTTCTACACTGCTGGTGGGAATGCACACTAATATGTTCCTTTTGGAAGGATGTTTGGAGAGTACTTAGAGATCTAAAAATAGATCTTCCATTCGACTCTATAATTCCTTTACTAGATATATACCAAGAAGACCAAAAATCACATTATAACAAAGACATCTGTACCAGAATGTTTATTGCAGCCCAATTCATAATTGCTAAGTCATAGAATAAGCCCAAGTGCCCATCGACCCACGAATGGATTAATAAATTGTGGTACAGGTATACCATGGAATACTATGCAGCCTTAAAGAAAGATGGAGACTTTACCTCTTTCATGTTTACATGGACGGAGCTGGAACTTGAGCTTAGCAAGTATCTCAATAATGGAGGAAAAAGTATCCAATGTACTCAGCACTACCATGAAGCTAATTTAAAGGTTTCATATGAAGGCTATAACCCATCTATAGCACAAGAATATGGGAAGGGAGGGGAGGAGGAAGGTTGGGGTGGAAGGAGGGTAATGGTGGGGCCACACCTATGGTGCATCTTAAAAGGGTACAGGCAAAACTTAGTAAATGCAGAATACAAATGTCTTCATACAATAACTAAGAAAATGCCATGAAGGGTATGTTAAACAGTTTGATGAAAACATTTCAGATTCTATATGAAACCAGCACATTGTACCCCTTGATTGCACTAATGTACGCAGCCATGATTTAATAAAAAACAAATTAATTAATTTTAAAAAAGAATTTAAATTATGACAGGTGCATTCCAACATCATTAGTCTTATGCTTTTTTTTTTGTAGAGACATAGTCTCACTTTATTGCCTTTGGTAGAGTGCCGTGGCATCACAGCTCATAACAACCTCCAGCTCCTGGGCTTAGGCGATTCTCTTGCTTCAGCCTCTCGAGTAGCTGGGACTACAGGCACCTGCCACAACACCCGGCTATTTTTTGTTGCATCGGCCGGGGCGGGGTTTGAATCTGCCACCCTTGGTATATGGGGACGGCACCCTACTCACTTAACCACAGGCACCACCCTCATAAGTCTTATTCTAAACAAGGATAAAATTACACATGAGGGATTTTTGGTAAAATGGTAGAAGTCTTTCTTTGTGATTCCTTTTCATTGTATTTTCATATATGTGATAGAATGTAGACTAATAAAACCCATGGTATTCTGGAGTAGTATATAAAAATTTAGATTACTGGAGGCACTTTCTAAAAGTTAAATGGTATAGGAACCACATGATAAGGCTGCCAGACAGATGGATAGACGCCGTCCCTTGAACGTGAACTTAAACACACCAAGAAATCCTGCAGAGGGTTGGAATTTTCCATCAGGCAGTGTGACTTGGATGTATTCTACATGGAGTTTATTCCATTGGTTACATTTTATTTATTCTTGATGGCATTAACTTTTAGTTTTGCTTTCCTCAGATTTTCCCATTTTTCAATATAATCTGCATAGATATCCCACATTCAAATTTCCAACAACAATTTAAAATTTTGATCAGATAATTCCAAAAAATAAATTTTCTTTTTGAAGAAGAGGGGATGCAGTAAAGGCCAAGGCCTGCAGATTAAAAACAAATATTTGCATTGTGAAACACCCTAATTATTGAAAGGACATGTTGACATTTTTACAATCCATTCTGATAGTGTATTTACTAGGCATTTTGCTAAAAACACAACTCACATTAATGTATTTAATTTCAAAGTCAATTATTTTGCATAAGACAAAAAACTCTTAAACTGTAGTAACCGATCTGGAAAGAAGACCCCTAAAGGCCCCTAACTGTCTCAGCCTTAGTCCCCATCTGTCTCAAACCCCCCCTTATTGGTTTAATTCTGAGAACAGGTTACAAGGAAGTTCTCCAAGTTCCCTGACTCCATAGCCAGCTAAACAGTGGTAAAAACTTACTCAAGCAGAGTTTCCAAGGTTACTGACTTTCCCAAGTTCCTGCGCTTTCCAAGTTGTCCCATGGTTACTGAGCCATGCAGCAACCCCCTGAGCCAACTACCTGACCATAACCCCGCCCTGTAACCGCCCACATTCCACTTTTGTACATGCTTGCTTTGCCACGTCAGCACAAAAAGGGTATAAAAAGCTGCTTGCATTTCTCTTCGGGGCTGTTTGCCCTTTGGGGCAGGGACTCACATGCACAGTTCTAAATAAATCATTATCTGATTTGTACCTAAAGTGAGGTCCGTGTTTTCTTATGGATGGCCACAGTTACAGCAAAACAATATGGAGTTTTATCATTATCTCAATTTTAGATAAAAAATAAGACACTCACTCTCAGAAGTAACCTATGGTAACAAAAATCCCCAACACTAGAGATCCACGTTTCAGCACTGCCATTTCTCCCTTGCCTTTAATAAAACACAAAGATGTGACCAAAGGTCAGAGCAACAGACTCGGTGTCTACTTTCATTAAATAGATGATGATACACACCAACAGGCTAAGAATAAAGGATGATACAAAATTGCTGTGTGTGGTAGTGGAGAGGAACAGGTGAAAAGGGGAAATTTGTGGGATGTTGTACGTTCCACCAGCAAGGTGCTCACTGAAGAAAGGAAATTTATATTAAAACTATTTTCCTTTCTGCATGTGACTTCCCAGATAAATGGAACTTTTAGTTTTCAAAGGAATGTTTAATTTATATGGTCTGATCAGTTATGAAGAAAAGAACTGGACATTATGTTTATTCTGTCCAGCCATTTGAACAGGAATTACAAACAAAATACCCATGAGAAGTGATAAAGGACCATCTCAGGAGATACTTACCCCACAGATAGATATTCTTTGAACTCACAGAGTTTTTGCGAAGCCCCCAGTTTGCTATACTTAACTTTCATCTTGTATTTTTTGTTTTTAGATGGGTGTGAAGACACAGATGTGGATGTTTCTTGAGTGAGAGGCTCTCAGAGATGTTTCCTGAGTCTTCTCTGGGTAGGGATGCTGCAAATCTCAGGGAAATTGAAGCATATCACCCTAACTCCACACTCTTGGTCAGCCATTCCTTCTTACCTATGCTTCAAGTGAAAAGCCATTATGGAAAGCCATGCCAACCTTTAATATTATGAAAGAAGCAAGACAATGAACTCACAGCCTCAAACTCTTTTATAACTGGCATTAATCTATTCCTAGGAGTAGAACTCTCATTACCTAACTATGTCTTATTAGGCCCTTATCTCCCACCCCACCCCAGCCATCGCTCTAGAGTTTAAATTTCTAACACATGCCTTTTGGTGGACACATTGAAACCATAGCACTCATTTATAATCAATCACATTAAAAGGCACACATGAAAATCACTCATCTCGAAAAAGAAACTCAAAAGGATCGTGGCACTCAAATTGGACATATTATTTTTAGTAATAAGCCCCCAAATTTACCTTCATTTTTTCAACAATTTACTTTTCTCTTGCTTCAAATACTTTCTTTTGTTTGCTGCAATACTGTTTTTCTATCCTTCTACAGTTATTATTTTTTCGTTTAAAATTTTTTTTGCCTTTTAGAATATTACAGGACATGCATATTTTGTTTACATCCTTCCTTTTTTGTATCGACTGAGTCAAAGTTATAAGTGTGCCCTTCCCCCAGGCTGCACTGAGGTGTGAATTTCCCTCCACAGTATTCAAACCTTTGCCCATATTACCAAAGGTTTACAACTGTTGAGTGACAAATCACAGGTGCCTTTGCAGACACAGCTTTGTGTGTCTGTGGGGAGCCTCCCTCCCGCTGACTGAAAAAAACAAATTCATTAGATCCTATATTTTAAATTATGTTGCTCTGGCTCCTGCTGATATAATCTGTTTCAGAGCACAAGTAGGTCCTGCAGCCACAGCATAATTAAGTGGCAGCCTCTCACAGCAGGACATCTGACAATATCAATTTAAAATGCTTTTAAATAAACAGATTTCATATGAAAGATGTGTAGTACTTTCCATAAAAGTACCATCAAAACACACATTTGTTGTGTGTCTGAGGTACTGTTGTAGCTCTATCAAAGGAGAGAAAAGAAAAATAACATAAACTGTAAGTGCCCTATCCAACAGAGGGGATTGCGGAGTCACCTGGGTTAGTGTGTGTTCTTGTTCTGCTAAGAAAAAAAGAGCACAAACAAAACAAAATGCAAAAGCTAACATTACGAGAAAATCTTGGAAAGGAAAATTTCTGTCATCGCAATTCATAGAATTCACACGAGGCAAAGAAAGCAATAAATAATAAAGGTGCTGCATTTCTAATGATGTATATGAAAAAATATCTACAGAAATTTGACATTTTTTTACATTTTTTTTTTTTGAAACAGAGTCTCACTCAGTCACCCAGGCTAGAGTGCAGTGGTGCAATCATAGCTCACTACTACCTCCAACTCCGGGGCTCACCTGATCCTCTGGCTTAGTGTCCCACGTAGCTGGGACTACAGGTATGTACCACCACACCTAGGTAATTTAAAAAAATTTTTGTGTGTATACAGGGTCTTGCTATATTGTCAAGGATGGTCTCAAACTCCTGGCCTTAACCAAACCTCCCACTTTGGCCTGTCAAAGTTCTGGGATCACAGGTGTCAGTCACTGTACCTAGCCTATTTTCCCATTTTTATCATTAAAAAGTCCCCCTATATATTTCCATGGCTCTCTAAATACAAATAATTAACTTTACAGGAGAATACCTCTGTGGCTTGGAGGACATGTGTGGGATAAATAGCTGAAATTAGCTTGGAAGACGATTCCATGTAGAATATAAATTCCTAAAGCCTGCTTGCCAGCTTTATGTTTGTCTACTGTTTCCAGCATTTGTGCTGATGCATTTCATTTCTCTTATAGATTGCATACAAGTGTATCATGTTGAAATCCTTTACCATGTGTTAAAAAGATACCAAAAAAGTAGAAATGATTTTAAATACAAAAGCATAGTGACACACATCGAGCAAGGAATGATTGCTTTATTCTAAAAATCGGTTTGTTCTGTATGGAAGTTACTGCCAAGTCTGCATCAAAAAACCAAGTCAATACAGTTATTTGGGGAAATGTTACCGTATTTATCAGTAATGAAATGAATTATGCTACATCAGGAATGGAATTGAGAAGTCAGCCCTTGCCATTTAGTGTTTTAGTGATTCCAAGTTCACTCTCAGAATAGTGTAAATTTTCCTACAATTGGATTGTCACTTTCTCTTTCAGTCTTCTCATGACCAGCACAATGTTATTCTCATTATTTAGTAAGCTTTTTGAATTGGCAGAATCTAGTCCAACCTGGAAAATAAGCTAGATAGGTAAGATAATGTTGTCAGTAAATTTCAGGAAAAATGGAGAAGAGACACTACACCCTTTTATTGGTACAGAGAATTTACTAGAAGGAGTTGGTTGAGCCGTGTTGAAGGACGAATAAGAGCAGCTCTCTATGAATCCAAGAACAAAGGGAAGAGGTTGGGGTTACTGGAACCTTGACAGCTTATAGAACGGATCCTGAAAGTTCAGCTTCGTCTCTCTGAAGGAAAAGGTCACGTTTTGCTGAGAGATTGCACTGAGGCTGGCTGGGGAATATGGAAAAGTCAAACCTGGGAATTGGAACTTAATGCCACTGAGACTCTGGAAAGACCATTGTAGGAGGAAAGGGCAAGTCTCTGCTCTCAACGCTCCTGCCTCTGGGAATCCCCTTAGGGCCCCTGAGGGCAGATCCTGAGTGCAGTCCTGCTTGGTAAAGGAGAAACCTGGTTTGCAGAATCATATCCCAGCCTCACAAGTATGAGCACAGAGGCCGGGGGAGAACTAATACATGACACACTGACCTGCCTCCACATTTCCTGAGAAGCTTCAGTGTGTTTATATTTCATGTCCATTTTACTCTCAAACATGTCTTGGTATAGATGACAAATTATGGGCACTCAATAGATAAAGCTGTTTATCCAAATTGAATCAAATAAAATCTTCTAGATTTAACATGGCCACTTTCTACTTTTTTTTTCCTCCTGCTTGTACATTCTGTTTCTCACATGAACACTTGGACCCTAAGTTCTCTTACTTTGCATCTGGGCTGATGTTAGCAATTGGTTTGATGAAAAAAACTAGTGTTAGTGACACTCTGGAGGCTGACAGGTTAGGTCACAGAAAGCCCTGTAGCAGCTGTCTATCTAGAAATGCTTGCTCTTGGGGCGTCCCCTCTCAGAACCCAGCCATCACGCTGTCAGACACCAGAACCACAAAAAAGGGCTGTGTAGCCACTGCAGCAGAGAGTCCAACGGTGACAGTATCAGTTAAGACTGCAGACCTAACAGCCCCAGCTGATATCCTTTACCCCCACACGAGAAACCCAAAGAGGACTCAATTGGGATGAATTAATACTTATAAACATTGAGATAAAAATAAACTGTAGTTTTGAGCTATTGGTTTTAGGGTGTTTAGTTATGCAGCATAAATAACTAGAATATCCCAATTCTAGAGTATTCCAAAGACTTGAACTATTTATATGAGGCTCAGCAAATAAACTTATCCCTATCAGCCTGTAGTAATGCAGGATTTATCAATTAAAAACAATGAAAGTATTGTTTTCCTTATCACTGTTTCCCATATTTTCTACTTCACTGTCTAAACAAGTAGATTCTAAATATTTAAAAGGACAAGTGAACACCCTAGCTTGCCTCTGGATCTCCAGCTTGATAGCTAACAGTTAACCAGGCATAAGATTGTGTTATTTTTTCCTGCTGCACAAGCACAAATCTCAAGCTCACCTTCATGGGCCTGGAGGTTGACTGCGGTTCATCGAATCAAGGCTGGGATTTAACTACCCAGCTCTGGATCTGGGTGATGAATACATGGACTCATTCTCAAGTTGTAGGTTGAGGTCAGGCCTACTGCACAGGTGCTTTTTCTGGGACCAAGTCTAAATATCAGCATTCACTGCTATTGACACGCTCTTGCTGTGGAGACTCACTGGAGCAGAAGAGCCAGGCCAAAATACTGCAAATACTCGGGGGCTTCTCTTAATCACACTGCCAACACTTCACAAGCCAAAGCAAGTTGTGTGCGCCACGACATCAGTGGGGTGAGCATGTAGACTTTGCCTAAGTGGGTGCATGGAAAGTAAATATTTTCTGGACAATAATCTTAAAATGTATAAATATCCTCAAAAATCCCTAACAATTGATTCTGAAATTCAATTAAAACCCTAGAACATTTATATAAGAACATAATTGCACCTGTATTCTGTGTATTTTAAATACACATATAGACTTGGAAACTACTTTTAAGACCCAAGGATAAATCTGAATCTTTGTTTCAGAAGTATACATATGAAATAAATAGAACATTTCAGGTAAAAATACAGATTGGTGTGGCCAGGGTAATTAAACCATCAACGAGATAGGCTTTTCCTCTCAGTTAAAACTAATGTCAAATAATAAATCCTTAGCAGACAGACAGTGAGCAGCTGTCATCTTAAATTTGTGTTTTTATAATACTGTTTGTTAGGACTACTTATTTAAATGCATATTCATCAAAATTTAAAGGCAAGCACTTTAAAGCACTACAAGTATACCTGTGGAAAGTAACTGTCCTGGAAAAAATGTGCTGTAGGCTTGCACTGCTTTTCTTCCAATTTTATAAGGACTGTGTTCTTTTATAGTAAAGCCACTGATACATTAATACCTTCAAGATATATCGTTAAAATGTAACGAGTTTAGATATTATGAACATCTATATTTGTCCCCAATGAACACTTAGAATCACAGGGAACATCGACCAAATCTGCACAGTGAATATTAAATTGAATAAATCTTCTACTGCAAATACTTTATATCTCCTGCAGTCAATCAATTATTCAAGTCAGAATGATGTATTATTTTAATTCAAAATGAATTGTGAAGACACATCTAAGATTTATAAAATAACCTACTATCCATACCTACCCTACCAAGGTAAAGGTGAAAACTGTGAAAATAAATTACAACAGGGAAAAAAGTAGTAGTATTGTATCTGTCCAGTTATAGTTATGCATTTAAATATTTATAGACTTTGGTTTATCAACATATTTTTGAATTTCTTAGTAAATTTATTATTGAAACACTAGGAACCTTATTTCTGGTAGAATACTATTCAGTCCTGGTCTCCACAATTTTAAGATTTTTATTTCTTTTATAATCTAATAGAGGCGGAACTAATCTACAACAAAGTTGCATATGGGAACTTTTGGGTGTGTTAAAAATTATCTACACTGTGATACGGATGTGGATGACATAGCTGTGTGTATGTCAAAACTACTGAATTGTGCACTTACGGTCAGATGTTTAGGTGGTCGGTAATGAAGAAGCCACCCTGAATACCTCGGAACACTTCTGGAATATGGACATACGTATCTGTTGATCATACACTGAGAAGGGGAACTGCTGGGTTTGTTAGTCTGCTCAGGGTGCCATAATGAATGTCACAGACTAAGTGACATAAATGACAAAAATTTATTTTCTTGGTTGCCCAAGATCAAGAGGCCAGCCAGCTTGGTTTCAGGACGGGCCTCTTCCCTGGACTCTGCTGTCAGGCACACAGCCTCTCCCCTGTGTGAGCACATTCCTGATGCTTCTTCCTCTTCTTAAAAGGGACAAGTCCTACTGGACTAGAACCCTGATCTTATTTAAGCTTATTGCTCCTTCATTTAACTTTAACCACTTCATTCCGCCATCATTTTTTTTTTGCATAAAGGCCTTATCTCTAACTTTAGTCACATTGGGAGCCAGCACACCAACATACAAACATCAGAGGGACACAGTTCACAAAGCACTGGGTCATAGTGTTTATGTTTTTAATGCAAAGTAATATCTTGGAATTTCTAGGTATGGAATAGGTATACGACCCTACAAGTCCGAGCCACTTTTTTACAGGAATATAACTCTTGAATTAACTTATTCTGAAGTTTTAATTTTAGCATCTGTTCTATGTTTTATAATCCACAATTAAAAGGCAACATATAGGGGCAGCACCGGTGGCTCAAAGGAGTAGGGCGCCGGCCCCATATGCTGGAGGTGGTGGGTTCAAACCCAGCCCCAGCCAATAACCACAAACAATAAATAAATAAATAAATAATAAAAGGCAACATAGAAACACCATATACATCTGACGGTCCTATAAAACTGCTATAGTTGTGCTTTGAGGTCACACCTACTTTAGCAAGACAATGTGCCCTGGCACCCAAGCTAAAATATACACTACTGTTTTATAGTTTATTTAACTTACAATGGATCCATTTAGGGAAAAAACACAAATAGTATGAAGATAATACAATCAGCATTAACTTAACCAAGTACAGAAGTTCTGAACCTTGGCTCAGCCTTGGCCGCACATAAGAATTCTCAAGGGAACTTTTAAAATCACATGACTATAACTTTATCCAGTCTGATTATTTATTCACTCACCTTTAATTTTGGTCTCTTGTTATACTCATTCCTTGCAATCAAAGTACAGCTGGCATTTACATTAATGATGAAATATTTAAAATTAATTACATAGAAATATGATGTACTGAAAGGGTAAATATGATATATTGAAAGGATAAACATTTAAAATTAATTATATAGAAATATAATATATTGACAGAGTAAATATGTCTTAATAAATAAATCTTACATCCTGTGTAAGGACTGTCCTCTCACAGTGGTCCCTAGAATATTAAATACAACAAAAATGTGAATTTAGAGAGGGAGGAGCCAAGATGGCGGTCTGTAGCCAGCTTTCTGCAGACACTCCTGTCCAGAAGGAGAGTTAAAGGACAGAAATTTAGCAAGAAAGCGGTTTGGAGCAGAGTCAAGAGACAAGGTTGAGGAATGCACATCAACCCTATTGGAGCGACCTGCGACCCCAAGGATACAAATAAAAGGTACAGAGCACATCAGCAGGCGGATGGGAGTCCCCTCCCCCAAGAGAACAGCTTGCAGTATACGCCATACCTCCATACAAACAAGCGAGCAGAGTCCGGCTGTCCTCCCACTATACCCCACGGGAGAGACCCTGTAAAAACCGGACCTCCTTCCCCTGTGCCGCGGCACCCTCCTGCCAGGCATAAAGCGGTACAAAACTGTATATATTCTCCACCTGCAAGTTGGAACTCCTGGCACTCCCCTCCACTCTCACCCTGAGGTCTGGAGGTCTGTCCCCCATGGAGTCCAGATTCTTGAACACTTTCTTGAGGGGAGTGGACAGGGCGTGGGTTGCCG
>CAUYON010018675.1:0-12056 GCA_963573935.1 Arctocebus calabarensis
ATTCTTACAGTGTTTTCTTTCTGATCTAAGTTGTCATCAGCTTAAAATAATTAAGTATAAGATGTTATTTGTAAGCTCCTGTAAATACAAAGCAAAAACCTGTAATTAGTACACAAGAAAATAAAAGGCAAGAAATTAAAACATACTACAAAATAATATCACTTATACACAAAGGAAGAAAGAAAGAAAGAAAACAACTAGAAAACAAATAACAAAAAGACAGTAGCAAGTCCTTACCTATCGATAATAACATTGGATATAAATAGAGCAAATTCTCCAATTAAAAAACATAGAATGACTGATTATTATTATTATTATTAATGATTATTTTTTAATTTTTTTGTAGCCCTCCATAGAGTGCCATGGCATCACACAGCTCACAGCAACCTCCAACTCCTGGGCTTAGGCAATTCTCTTGCCTCAGCCTCCCGAGTAGCTGGGACTAAAGGCACCCGCCACAACGCCCAGCTATTTTTTTGTTTTGCAGTTTAGCCAAGGCCAGGTTTGAACCCGCCACCTTCGGTGCTGGTGCCCTACCAGCTGAGCCACAGGCACTGCCCTGATTTAATGATTTTTAAAGACTTAACTATGTGCTCCTACAAGAAACTTGCCTTACCTATAAAAACCCACAGAGAATATAAATGAATAAATAGAAAAAGATATTCCAAGCAAATTACAAAAAGAGTAAGACTAGCTGTATTCACATCAAATAAAAGGGATTTCAAGACAAAATCTATAAAAAGAGATTAAAAAGATAATTATACAATGATAAAAGGATCAATTGACCAAGAGGATATTATAATTCTAAATATACATGCACCAAACAGTGGAGCACCTACATATGTAAAGCAAATATTATTAGAGATAAAGAGAGCAATAGATCCCAGTATAATACTAGTTGGGGGCTTCAACACTCCACTTTCAATATTGTACAGATTATCCATACAGAAACATCATACTTAATCATCAGATTTAATCTGCACTATAAACTAAATGGACCTAGTAGACATTTACAGAACATTTTACCCAACAGCTTCAGAATATATGTTCTTCTCCTCAGGGCATGAAAAATTCTAAAAGATATACCATATATTAGGCCATAAAACAAATCTCAAAATTTTTTTAAAAATTAACATCATATCAAGAATCTTTTCTGACAACAATGAAATAAAATAGAAATCAGTAGCAAATAACCTTTGTGATCTATAAAAGTGCATGGAATTTAAAAAACAGATTCCTGAACAACCATTAGATCAATTAAACAACTCAGAAGGAAAAAAATTGTTTTTCAGACAGAGTCTCATTCTGTTGCCCCACACAGGAGTGCTTTGGCATCATCATACCTCACAACAACCTTAAACTCTTGTGCTTGATCAATTCCCTTGCCTCAGTCTCCCAAGTAGCTGGAACTAAAGAAATGCACCACTACACCAAGATAGTTTTTCTATTTTTAGTAGAGATGGGGTCTTGCTTTTGGTCAGGCTGGTCTCAAACTCCTGAAATCAAACAATCCACCTGCCTCAGTCTCCCAGAGTTCTAGGATTACAGGCATGAGCCACTGCACCTAGCCTAAAGGAGGAAATTTTAAAATTTCTTGGGAAAAAATGAAAATGGAATGTACCAAAATCTATGGACTATGTAAAAAGCAGAGATAAGAGGAAAGTTTATAGCAATAAAAGCCTACATTGAAAAAACATAGAAAGACTTCAAATAAACAACTTAACTATACATCTAGATGATGTAAACCAAACCCCAAATTTGTAGAAGAAATAAAATAACAAAAGTCAAAGCAGAAATAAATGAAATTAAGCCTTAAAAATAATACAAAAGATCAATGAAATAAAAGTTGTTTCTTGTAAAGAAAAAAAAATTGACAAACTATTGGCCAGACTTGAGAGAGAAAGAGAAGATACAAATAAATACAATACAATCAAAACTTGAAAAGGAGACATTACAATTGATAACACAGGAATTCAAAGAATGTGTTGAAGCCCCCACAGGAATTATTAGACTATTAAGAGCAACTACATGCCAATAAATTGGAAAACCTAGGGAAAAAATGGGTAAATTCCCAGATACACGCAACTTACCAAGAATGAACCATGAAGAAATACAAAAATTTAATGGATCAATAAGAAATAAGAAAAAATATGCCTCCCATCAAAGAACATTAAATTCTACCAAACACTTTAAAACATAATATCAGTCTTACTCAAACTATTCCAAAAATCAAAGAGGGAGTACTTCAAAACTTTTTCTATGAGGCCCATATTACCCTGAAATCAAAACCAGAAAAAGACACAACAGAAAAAAAAAATTATAATCTTATATCTCTGATAAATATAGATATAAAATTTCTCAATGAAATACTAGCAAACTAAATTCAACAATACATAAAAACAATTTTTCATGGTCAAGTGGTATTCATCCCAAGAATAAAATGATGGTTTGATATAAGCAAATCAATAAATGTGACACATTACATTAACAGAATGAAGTACAAAAATCATATGATCATTTCCATGGGTGTTGAAAAAGCATACAATAAAATTCAGCATCATTACAAGATAAAAACCCTTAATAAATTGCACATAGAAGGAGGATTCCTCAGCAAAATACAGGCCATATATAAGAAAATCACAGCTAGTATTATACTGAATGGGGGAAAACAAATCCTTTCTCCTAACATCTAGAAGAAGAAAAAGATGGCCATTTTTACCACTTTTATTCAACAAAGTACTGAAGTGCTAGCCACAGCAATTAGACAAGATAATAAATAAAAGGTATCTATATTGGAAAAGGAAAAGTTAAAATACACTCTTTGCAGACAATATTATCTTATATATGGAAAAACCTAGCAACTCAAAAAAACTATATATTTATAACTGGTAAGTGAATTTAGTAAAGTTTCAGGAGACATAATCGACATACAAAAATCAGTAGCATTTCTGTATGTCAATGATGAATAATCTGAAAAAGAAACCAAGAAAGCAACCCTATTTTTAGCTACAAGTAAAATAGAGTATCTAGAAATAAACTCACCCAAAGAAGTGAAAGTTCTTACAGTGAAAACTATAAAGTATTGATGAAAGAAACTGAAGAGGACACAAATAATGGAAAGATATCCTATGTTCATTGGAAGAATTAATATTGTTAAAATGACCATACTACCCAAAGTGATCTAAAGATTCAATACAATACCCAAGCAAATGACATTTTTCACATAAACATAAAAAAACTAAAATATATCATAATACATGGATTCACTAAAGACCCAGAATATCCAAAGTCATTCTGAGAAAAAGAAAAAACAAGAAAAGCTTAAGGCATCACATTACCTAACTTCAAATTATACTATGAAGCTATAGTAACCAACACACCATAGTACTGGCATAAAAACACACAGAGACCAATGAAACAGAATAGAGAATTAAGAAAAAATAAAGTCATACATTTAGTAGAGTCATTTATTACAAAGTCACCAAGAAAGTAACGTGGGGAAAGGATAATCTCTTCAATAATGATACTGTAAATATTGGATAACTGAAAGCTGAAGAATAAAACTAGACCCCTATCTTTCACCATATACAAAAATAAAAGCAAAATGGATTAAGGAATTACATCTACACATGAAACTACAAAACTAAAGAAAACATTGAGGCAACACCTAAGACACTGATCTCAGCAAAGATTTCTTTTTTTTTTTTGAGACAGACCCTCAAGATGTCACCCTGGATGAGTGCTGTGACATCACAGCTCACAGCAACCTCTAAATCCTGGGCTCAAGCAAGTCTCCTGCCTCTGCCTCCCGAGTAGCTGGGACTACAGGCACACGCCACAATGCCTGGCCATTTTTTGGTTGCAGCTATCATTGTTGTTTGGCGGTCCGAGGGCTGAATTCAAACCCACCAGCTCAGGTGTAGGTGGCTGGTGCCTTAGCTGCTTGAGTTGCAGGCACTGAGCCAACAGCAAAGATTTCTTGAATAAGACCTTAAAAGCATAAACATCCAAAACCAAAAATGTACAAATGGGATCATATCAAACTAAAAATCTTCTACACAGCCAATGAAATACTTAACAAAGTGAAGATACAATCAGAAGAATAGTATAAAATATTTTCAAACTCTTCAAACTGATAAGAGATTAAAAACCAGAATATATAAAGAACTCAGACAACTTTATAGCAAATAATAGTAACAATAATAACAATAAGACTTAAAAATAGGCAAAAGATCTGAACAGACATCTCTTCAAAAAAAGACATACAAGTAGCCAACTGGTATATAAAAAAATAATCAATAGGGTTCAGTGGGTAGGGCGCCAACCCATATACCAAGAGTGGCAGGTTCAAATCCATCCCTGGTAAACTGCAACAAAACATAGCCAGGTGTTGTGGTGGGCGCCTGTAGTCCAGCTACTTGGGAGGCTGTGGCAAGAGAATCACCTAAGCCCGGGTGTTGGAGGTTGCTGTGAGCTGTGATGCCATAGCACTCTACCAAGGGCAATTTAGGGAGACCCTGACTCTAAAAAAAAAAAAAAAAAAAAAACCTCTCAATATCACTAATGATTAGTAAAATGCAAATCAAATTCACAATAGTATGTCATCTCATCGCACTTAAAAAGGCTTTTATCAAAAAGACAAAAAATAACACATCCTGGTGAGGATGCAAAGAAAGGAGAACTCTCTTATACCCTGTTGATGGGAATATAAATTAATACAGGTTTCTCAAAAAACTAAAAATGGAACTTCTATATAATCCAGCAATCCCACTATAGGGTATATATCCAAAAGAAAGGAAATCTATATATTAAAGTGATATCCATACTGCCATATTTATTGCAGCACTGTTCATAATAGCAAAGATATGGAATCAGCTAAATGACCATCAAAAGACAAATGGAAAAGCGAAATGTGATATATATGCACAATGAAATATGATTTAGCCATAAAAAAATGAATGAAATCCTGTCATTTTCAACAACAAGAATGGACCTAGAAGATAGTAAATTAAATAATGCAGACACAGAAAGACAAATATTGTATATTCTCACTAATATGTGAGAGATAAAAGAAAAAACTTGACCTCATTGAGAGAGTAGAATGATGATTACTAAAGGCTAGGTAGGTTAGCAGTGAGGCAGTGATAAATAGGGGTTGTATAGCAGATAAAAAAATTCAGTTTGATAGAAAGAGTAAGACCTGTGTTCAGTAACAGAATAGGGTATATAGCTAACACTCATTCATTGTATATTTCAAAACAAGTAGAGAAGTGGGCCTCGCCTCCATGGCGTCTGCGCTGTCCAGTCATTCGCCGGCAGTAGCGGCGACTTCCCTTCAGGAAGCCGGGTCTCCGCCTCCTCCTCCCACCCCGCCTGCTCGGTGGCGGAGGCGGCGGCGGCGGCAGCGGTTGTTCCTGCCTCTCCGCCACCTCCACCGCGGCCTATCTCCCGGCCGGTGGCGTTGGCGGGGAGGAGAACAGTAGTTGTAGACGCCCGCCCCTGCCTCAGAGAAGGTGAGTTCCCGCCCCGGCGGCGGGGGCGGCCCGGTCTTCAGCCCCTCAACTCCGCGGCCCAGGAGAGGCCCAGCCCGCCGGGCGCGCCCTGAGAGCGAAATGGCCGACAGGGCGCGGCCGGAACCCCGCGCGCGCCCCCGGGCAGGGGCGCCCCGGCTCCCGAGTGGAGCGTGGAGGGAAGGGACGGCTCGGACTCCAGGAAGCCGAGGGCCGAGTGGGAAAATGGAGGCGACCAGGCGGAAGGCTGGACCTGGAGCGTCACGGAAAGGGAAGGGCGGAGGTTGAGGAGGAAACGACGAGATGAGGGGACAGAGAGAAAAGTCCTAGGATGTAGAAGAGAGGAAACCTCCGTTTGGTGGAATTGGACATCCTGAAAAGCGGAGACGTCCCAGGACTGTAGTCGGGGAGGTGGAGTTAGGAGCGGGGAGAGGAGGAAGTAGCAGAGGAACTTCGGGAGTTGCAGGGGCGAGGTTGGTGGGGGTCACTCGGAGAGTTTGCCTTTGAGGACAGCACCCTGTCGGACTAGCTTCTGAGATAACAGGCCCATCGTAAGCGTGGTCCTGAGTTTCAATGCGTATCCACCAATGTTAAAGGTAAAGCCGGACATTAGAGCGGTCAGAAGAGATTTTATTCCGTAACTACTGATAGTAGGATAAAGAGCTGAGCTCCATTCGGATTTGCACAGAGGTGACTGGGCGCTTTGAGGGACAGAAGCGGGAAGGGAGGGTTCAGGTAGAGTCAGGGAGGTGAAAAATCAGGATCGTTCAGTGAAGCCGACGGTGTCTGCTAGCTGGGGATCATTCTCCTCCCGGAGGCTCTTATCATTCCCACTCACAGGTCAGAGGAGTCGTGAAGGTCCGTGAGAAAGACACTGCTGAGTTGCAGGAGATACTTAACACATCCCAAAGGGACAGAGAAGGAGTCACGATTGTGAGCCCTTTTTAGTAAATGCGTTAAAAAAAAGGTAGATGAGGTACCAAACCATCTCATGTTGGTTCAGATTACTTCCAAACAGAACTCCAAAGTCGGGGGAGTCTCTTCAGCGACTTGGCCTTAAGCTGCCAGGGGCCAAGTTAAATTTTGGTTAAGTGTCTCTTCTACAGGGGTTTGGGACCTTTTTTTACAGTTCTCACCAACACATTTCCCCAAACACAAAAAGCTGTCAGTCTTTCTTGACTTAGTCTAAGAGTTCTTACCAGTCTGTATATCTGCAAACAGCCTGCTTATTGCAGGCTATGAGATAAACCTATAAAGCAGTTTTGGAAATTATTTTAGATGTTAATGCTTGATCCCACTGCAAAAGATCTCAGTAAAACATTGAGCTATGTTCAGTTTCATATTTTTCAGTATTTTCTGTGCTGCCTTCCTTTTGCCTTCAGAGTGGAAGATGGTAGAAGCCAGAATATTGTGGAATAATTTAGATCCTTTTTCCAGAAACATTCATAAAATAATATCCTTATAGAATTAATTTCTTTTTCATCCTTTATCGTGATATATTGAATTCTGTGTGTTATTCCATTATATTTCACACATGTCACTTTGGAGAAATGGCAAAGGAGTCAAATATTGTAAGTTTCTTAAAACTTTTGTAGGCACTTTTTATATGTTCCATTCATTAAAAATGGAAATTAGAAAGGCTCAGCAGCTAGGTTTGAGGGCTCCAGCTACATACACTGGGGCTGGCAGGTTTGAACCTGGCCAGGGCCTGCCAAACTACAATGACAACTGCAGCCAAAAAATAGCTGGGCATTGTGGCAGGCACCTGTAGTCCCTAGATACTTGGGAGGCTGAGGCAGGAGAATCCTTAAGCCCAGGAGTTTGAGGTTGCTGTGAGTTGTGACACCTCTGCACTCTACCAAGGGCAACATACAAAACTGTCTAAAAAAAAAAAAAAAAAAATGGAAATTAGAAATTCATTGCAACCAATGAATTGGTTCTATTAAATGTCTTAGTGAAAGCAGTCTTTGAAAGACTAGATTTAGTATCTGGGTTTAGTATCATTGTCCTGAGATTTACAAAGTAAAATCTCCTGGGTTATTTTTGTTTTTTTTGTTTTTTGTTTTTTCAGAGATAGAGTCTCACTTTGTCGCCCTTGGTAGAGTGCTATGGCTTCATGGCTCACAGCAACTTCCAGCTCCTGGGCTTAGGCCATTCTCTTGTCTCAGCCTCCCAAATAACTGGGACTACAGGTGCCCGCCACAAAGCCCGGCTATTTTTTTGTTGCAATTTGGCCAGGCCAGGTTTGAACTGGCCACCCTTGGTATATGGGGCCAGTGCCCTTCTCACTGAGCCACAGGCACCTCCCGGTTATTTTGCTTTTATAACCAAATTCCTATTGGTAATAAGTATCAAGACTGCAATTCAATTTGGCTTCCATGGTTAGATCACAGGAAGATTTGGCAACAGCTTTTCATGGAAGAGGCTTTTTGCTGGACTCAGCATTTGTTTTGACTATGTGCAAAAGACTTGAAAATTCGTCAGTTCACATAATGCTAGTAGTAACCTTTCTATACCACTCTCAAGGTATAGAAATGAGAATACGGGACTAGAAATAGGTTGTAGTGCTAGTTTCTCCACTAGCTGTATGACCCTAAGTTCCAAACTTTCTATTGAGCTTTGTCATCTCTGTGGTGGAAACCTCTGAGTATCCTAGAGGATACTGTGGGTGATTTTTCCCCTCCAGAGGATATTTGGCAATGTTGAAACATTTTTGGTTATCACCACTTGGCAGGGAGGGATGGGAGCCAGTCATAATTAGAAAAGACAAAATCTCAAATGCCATAATCCTGACTGTTGAAGTCCCCAAAAAATCAAAATCCCTAAAGTTTAAAATCCCCCAAATCTAAGTCCCAGGTAGTCTGTCTTGAAAATATAATTCTGAAAAGTAATTTTTTTTTTTTTTTTTAAGACAGAGTCGCACTCTGATGTTCTGAGTAGAGCGCTATGGCATCATAGCTCACAGCAACCTCATTGGTCCTTTTGTCTCAGCCTCTCAAGTAGGTGGGACTACAGGCGTCCACCACTATGCCCAGCTAATTTTTCTATTTCTAGTAGAGAGGGGGTCTCACTCTCATTCAGGCTGACCTCAAATTCCTGAGATCAAGCAATCATCTTCCTTCAGCTTCCCAGGGTGCTAGGATTATAGGTGTGAGCCACTGTGCCTGGCCAGCCTGGAAGAAGTAATTTGAAAAATGTTTTTTAAATATTTACATCTTCAGAAAGAGATTTATTTGAGAAACATGCAACAGAACGTTTCATAGACCATTTTACACAATAAAACAGGCAATGATAACATTCTTGCAGACAAACAGGTATACTAAAAACAGTTGCTTACATATAACAGTTATGATCAGATGAACCATATTCATAATGAAATAATATATCAAATAGGGAAATGTATAAATGCATATCACTATGGTTGGTAATTGTGTATTTTATAAGTGTGGTTACCTGAAATACAACAACTCAGGAATTTGAGGTTGCAATAGTTTGTCACCACACCACTGCACTCCAGCCTAGGCAACAGAGCAAGACGCCTACTCTAAAACATTAAAAAAGAAATACCATGTAAGAATGTTTAAAAAAGAAAGAATACCATGACTAACAACCTAAGTCTTTTGATGACATCAGTCAAACATGATGATAGTCACATGTATGCAGTTACCTACAAAGGCTAGATCTTGAGAAATATTGTCTTGGACATCTCTTCATTTACTGAGAAGTTTCAACATTTGTAGATACATGCACAGTGCTGACACAAAGTCAGTGTTAATGCAAAAGCATAAAAACTATAGTCTTCACAATTTATATTGTTTATAAATGATAAGATGAAATACATAGTATAACAAATTTGGAAAACTAGTGCTGACAATTTGAAGTGATTAAAAAAAAAATTTGACATGAAAAATGTAAAAGAGATGGCCTGTGGCTCAACGGGCTAGGGCTCCAGTCACGCACACCTGAGCTGGTGGGTTCGAATCCATCCCAGGCCCGCCAAACAACAATGACGGCTGCAACCAAAAAAAATGGCCAGGCGTTGTGGCGGGCGCCTGTGGTCCCAGCTACTTGGGAGGCAGAGGCAGGAGACTCGCTTGAGCCCAGGAATTGGAGGTCGCTGTGGGCTGTGATGCCACAGCATTCTATCCAGGGTGACAGCTTGAGGTTCTGTCTCAAAAAAAAAAAAAAAAATTAGAGTTGAGGCTGTTTACTAGGGTTTGAAAAACAATACGTTTAATAATTGTTACCTAAAAAAAAATGTTACCTATTATATCCAGGCACCGTGCCTCATGCCTGGAATCCCAGCACTTTGAGATGATGAGATGATAGGATCACTTGAGGCCAAGAATTCAAGACAAATCTGGGCAACATAAGGAGACCCCTCATTTACACATAAAATTAGCTGCGTGTATTGACACACACCTGTAGTCCCAGCTGTATTTGGGAGACTGAGAGGCAGGAGAATCACTTGAGTCCAGGTGTTGGAGGCTCCATTGAGCTATGTTGCCACTGTACTCCAGCCTGGGCAATAGAATGAGACCTTGTCTGGAAAAAAAAAACAAAACAGAAAATAAAGACAAATGGTAGTAATGTTGAGGTTCACTACTAGTGTAGAGTAAGTACCTCAACACTGCTATTTTGGGATAGAAAATAAAGTGACCTCATTCTTTTATTTCAGGTAAATATCCTTTAACAGTACATTTAACTGCCCCTTGATAAATGATAAATATTTGGTATATCCCACTATTTAAAACACTTCTAGGACTCTATAGTTTTGTTTTAGATATTTATAAAGGTCTTAAATAGTGCCAGTTACATTTGTGTATAAACAATATATATACTTTTTTTTTTCTTTTTTTTTTGAGACTAGTCTTACCAGGTCACCTTCAGTAAAGTGCAGTGGTGTCACAGCTCACAGCAACCTCAAACTCTTGGGCTCCAGTAATTCTTTTGCCTCAGCCTCTCAAGTAGCTAGGACCACAGGTGCCCACCACAATGCCCATCCATTTTTTTGGTTGCAGTTGTCTAGCAGGCCCAGGCTGGGCTCAAACCCGCCACCTTCAGTGTATGTGGCTGGTTCCCTACTCACTGAACATTTTTTTAAATGTTGTTTGGTACTTAGCCATTATCTTTATTTTTTAAGGTCTTAGGAGATTCCTCCAAAAGGTATCAAAGAATTGGCATGCTTCCAGTTATTCTGATTTTACTCTCACTTTCAAAATTCTCATAGTATCATTAAAACTTATTTGAGGAGCATCTAGCTTGTTTTCACCTATATCTGTACATTAACAGAAAAACACCAAACTCAGTACTTTATGAAGGTTTATTCTGAGCCTACTGTGTGATCCGCATCCTGAGCACATGGCATCAAGAGGTCCTAAGAAAATGTGCCTAAGGTGGCTGGGTTATAGTTTGGTTTTATACATTCATGGAGGTAGGAATTACACATAAAATCATAATACATGGAAGGCATACATTGGTTTGGCCCAAAAAGGTGGGACATCTTGAAGCAAGGGTTTTCAGGGGTTCAGTTTAGATGTGTTCAGAGATTCTTTGGTTTATAATTGGTTAAAGAAATAAAACTCTGCTTTGGACTGTTCTAAAATGAGGAAGTCTGTTACTCAAGAGACAAGCCACCGGACATATACCTATATGCCAGACTCAAGTAAGGACTCAAGTGATCTGTTAAGTAAATTCATGGCCTGCAGGTGGGGTTTAACTTTTGTCCTGCATGGCCTTAGATCCTGTTAATAATTTGTTATCTTTTTGTTAAAAAGAATAACTCCAGGGTGGCACCTGTGGCTCAGCGAGTAGGGTGCCAGCCCCATATACCAAAGGTAGCGGGTTCAAACCCGGCCCTGGCCGAACTGTAAAAACAAAAAAATAGCCAAGTGTGGTTGATGCCTGTAATCCCAGCTACTCGGGAGGTTGCTGTGAGCTGTGTGACGCTACAGCACGCTATTGGAGGATGATAAAGAAAGACTCTGTCACTACAAAAAAAAAATAAGTAACTCCAAAAGGGAGGCAGCATAACAGGGTTGTCCAAAACATATACAGATGAGAAACTTGTGTTGGGATTGATAATGAGCAGGTGTCAGTAAGGATTAAGAATTGGCAAGCAGGGAAGATATAGAAGGTATAAGATTACAAATAGGAAATTGAGATAGTAAATTTAGTTCCAAAAACCCAAAGAAGTACCATGTGACCAGATTTAGATACCGCTTGGAATTTATGATCATGGTGTCAAGTTTCCAATATCATTTATTCATTGAAGTTTCTCAGGTATTTTTGACAATTTTTTTTTTTTTTTTTGGAGACACAGCCTCAAGCTGTCACCCTGGGTAGAGTGCTGTGGCATCACAGCTCACAGCAACCTCCAATTACTGGGCTCAAGCGAGTCTCCTGCCTCTGCCTCCCAAGTAGCTGGGACTCCAGGCGCCCGCTACAACACCCGGCCATTTTTTTGGTTGCAGCCGTCATTGTTTGGCAGGCCCTGGGGCTGGATTCAAACCCACCAGCTCAGGTGTACGTGGCTGGCGCCTTAGC
>CAUYON010018677.1:0-11549 GCA_963573935.1 Arctocebus calabarensis
TGTGTGTGAGACAGAGTCTCAAGCTGTCACCCTGGATAGAATGCTATGGCATCACAGCTCACAGCAACCTCCAATTCCTGGGCTCAAGCGAGTCTCTTGCCTCCGCCTCCCGAGTAGCTGGGACTACAGGCGCCGGCACAACGCCCGGCCATTTTTTTGTTGCAGCCGTCATTGTTGTTTGGCAGGCCCGGCCTGGATTCCAACCCGCCAGCTCAGGTGTATGTGGCTGGCGCCTTAGCCCGTTGAGCTACAGGCGCTGAGCCTTTTTTTTTTTTTTTGACACTGACATTTTTTAAGAATACAGTTTCTCTCCCCCTTTAAAGTCCTAGTCAGATCATGCCCTTTGGCTTAAAATGATCTCCTTTACCCTCTTCAGGCCTCAGGAAGGGTTTGTTTGTTCTGGGGCCACCAGCCCATCAGAATTCAACAACTACTTACTAAGCACCTGCTGTACACTAGACACACCCTGGGCACAGGATGCAGCAGCATCGCTTTCAGGAAGACCATGTCCCTGGAGAGGAGGAGCACAGGCCCACTGCAAGCCCTCGGTGGCAATGAGGTCATCAGGAGGGGAGAGCAAGGCAGGCCAGGGGGCAGCAGAGTGGGCAGCCAAGGCCCCCTATTTACGTGACAACTAGAGCAAAACACAAAGGAGGGAAAGGAGGTCGCTCCAGCTAAGGGATCAGCAAATGCAGAAGCCCCAAAGAGGGGGTTGCAGACGAGGTTTACCAATGGGTGTGCTGGGTGTGTGAAAAGGAGAGATGTCAGAAATTCGGGCCTGGAAGGATGGGGACGGGAGAGGGAGGTATCCCAGATTAGATGCTTGTTTAAGGACCTGCTGAGCCCTGCCATGCTTTAATCTGACAGTAAACCTGCCATGCTCTGGGTGTTTGCGATCACCTTGCCCTGCCTCCACTTCCACCATCAGTCCAGTTCTTGAGTTCATTCTGATCAGGAGAGAGGCACGCAGATGGCACCTGAACAGGATATAGAAGGAGAGAGCAAGAGGAAAGGAAGAGGGGGGTAGAGGAGTTGCCTCACTACAGAAAACTCACTGGTCTGCCCCCTACATCACTCCCGGGGATCCTTAACACCATAGGGCAGGTACTATTCTCATTGCCCGTTTACCACCATGAAATAATGTATTTTGAGAATTACTTTTAGAAATAAAGTTGCTAAACCTCAGTTAGGAAGTGGCAAAGCCAGCATTTCACCCACTTTACCTCTTAACCATCATATTACAGAAAGAGAGAGAGAAGCAGGAAAATGTGGGCTAAGGATGGACAGAGGCCCAAGTGTGAGCTGCTGAACTGGTACCACACACGAGAGGTGAAGAATAACCCTGGCTGTTAGGTTCATGTCCGGGACATGGCGTTGGATCCCAGAGTGCCTGGGGCTCACCACATGACAGGTACCTGTCAGCCTCATCCAGGATGAGCACCTCGATGCTGCTCAGGTGGAAGGAAGGGCAATTGTGGAGGTGATCGATGAGCCGGCCTGGCGTGGCAATGAGGATGTCAGGCGCTGCCCGAAGAGCTGCTTCCTGTGACTTCACATCCAGGCCACCTGCAGAGGACAGCACCCAGGCGGCCAGGTCAGTCACTCACAGCGCTGGGCCTCAACAGACAGAGGAAACAGCAGAGGACACAACTGACAAGGGCCCCGCCATCGTGGATATGCTACTACCATGGGAGAGACAGAGTATGAAATTACAACTGTACTAAAGAAGGAAAAGGGTGGTGACAGAAAAGCACTTCAGAGTAGAATGACCAGACCATCGGAAGTCTAAGAGAAGCAACTTTGGAAATTGATGAAGTCTTTGTACGTAGAGACAAACTCACTTTTGACTTCCAACTGCTCAAAATAATATTTGATTCATTATTCACACTGGGCAGAAATTACATCCTAAATTTATTCAATACTGAGAAAGGGTGTTTTCCCAAAATTTTTCAAGGTTGGTTAAGCGTCAATCAAATCTTTGCCCCACTATGTACTATGAAAGCATCATCTGGTTTTTAAGTGGATTCAATCAACATAAAGGCCATTCCAGGAGCTCATCACCCGCGCATGGCAGAAAGTGTCCATCCTCTACCTCTGCAGTCCCCACCCCTGGGCTGCAGACCAGTGCTGGTCAGTGGCCTCTTAGGAACTGGGCCACGCAACAGGAGGTGAGCAGCAGGCAAGCCAGCAAAGCTGCTCGCCGTCACTCATCACCACTCAGCCCCACCTCCTGTCAGGTACGCAGTGGCGTTAGATGCTCACAGGGTCACGAACCCTCCTGTAAACTGCACATGAGGGGTCTAGGTTGCACGCTCCTTGTGAGACTCTCATACCCGGTGCTCTGCGTGGAGATGTCATGAGCATCAATCATCCTGAAACCACTGACCCTCCCAATCCAGCCCCAGTCCGTGGAAAAATTTGTCTTCCACGAAACTGGTCCTTGACCCCAAAATGGTTGAGGACCATGGTTCCAACACATCACAGTCTCTTGAGGGCTGGCCGCCCTGAGCCAGAAACTTACCCACAGCCAGGCAGGTAGTGATGTTGCAAAACTGGGCCAGCTGCCTGGTGACAGAGTGCACCTGGATGCCCAGCTCTCGGGTGGGGACCAGAACCAGCACTCGGGTCACTGGGGCCTGGCGGGGCTTGTAGATCAGACGCTCCAAGACCGGCAAGGCAAAAGCAGCAGTTTTACCTGGAAGAAGCCACGAAAAGGGAGTCAATCCTTTCCACGGTAGGATTTTCATTTGATTTTTTGTTTTACTTTGGGGGGGAACAGAGTCTCGCTCTGTTGCTCCAGGCTAAAGTGTTGTGGTTCACAGCTCACAGCAACCTCAAACTCCTGGACTCATGTGATCCTCTCGCCTCATCCTAGATTTTCATTAGGAACCTACCAGTCTGGTCAGGAGCACATGAGGCAACTTATTTTTCAAAGAACATTTTTTATGCTTTCAAATGACACAGTCAGGGCAAAAATATCTCAGAAATACAAAAAAGCATGAAAATAATAAAAATCACCCATTATTTAGCCAACCAAAAGAAACAATATTAACATAATGAGATCTAAATTACCAGTCTTTTTTTATAATTTTTTACAGAAATATAAAAAAGTTTAGCTCTGTACCTTTCCTTTTGTAAAAACTTAAAATACACATTTTTCCATTTTTTTATATACTCTTCCCTTTTTTAAAATAGTAGCACAGTATTGTAGTACATTACTATTTCTGCTATAGTATTAACTGATCCTTATGGTTGGACATTTCAGCTTTTTCCACTAATAAACAATGTAGTAATGAACACCCCTTTAATAAAATCTTTAACCCTACGAAGGGCTAAACATAATGAGGTCAGAATGCTATGGTCAGAAAGAAAACCCAAGAGGATTAAATGAAGATGACCTTCACCAGGCCCACTGAAATGTGTGACCCATTGCTGGATGGAACCTCTTCTCATGCACTATTTATTTTTTAAAATAAATCGTTCAGTAAACTGAATAAGCTCTGCTATCTAATTAACACTGCTGTATCAATGCCAATTTCCTGATTTTGATACTGCCCTCCAGTTGTGTCAGACTGTCACCATTTAAGAGACTCTATAACAGAGGTTCTCAACCTGTGGATCTCAACCCCTTTGGGGGTCGAACAACCCTTTCACAGGGGTCACCTAAGACCACCTTGCATATTAGATATTTACAATATGATTCATAACAGTAGCAAAATTACAGTTATGAAGTAGTAACAACAATAATTTTATGATTGGGGTCACCACAACATGAAGAACTGTATTAAAGGGTTGCAGGAGCGGCACCTGTGACTCGCTAGGTAGGGTACCAGCCCAATATACCGAGGGTGGTGGGTTCGAACCCAGCCCTGGCCAAACTGCAACCAAAAAATAGCCGGGCATTGTGGCTGGCGCCTGTTGTCCCAGCTACTGGGGAGGGTGAGGCAAGAGAATCGCCTAAGCCCAGGAGTTGGAGGTTGCTGTGAGCTATGACACCACAGCATTCTACTGAGGGCCATAAACTGAGACTCTGTCTCTCTAAAAAAAAGCTTGTGGCATTAGGAAGGTTGAGAACCACTGCTCTGTACACTATTTTTGCAACTTCCTATAGTCTATAATTATTTCAAACTAAAAAGATTAAAAATTTTTTAAAATCTTTACCAAGAACAGGACACTAATGAAGTGGCTGGATAGAAACAAAGAACCAGGTGGATGGGGATTTTTTTACTATAGACCTTTCTAAAGTATTTCATTTTTGAATCATTACATGTACTACCTACTCACAAACAGAAATGATTTCAAATTAAAGCTAATTATTATAACTCATGGTTCATAAAACCCTCGTTTTGTCAATTGCTCAAAATATGGAAGTGAGCCAGGCCTGTCAACCCCTAAGAAGTCCGTCTTTCTTTGGCATAATTAACAGGTTAACCGAGTAACTCACAATAACACTTTTAAGAGTAAGACTATCGGGTGGCACCTGTGGCTGATGGAGTAAGGCGCCGGCCCCATATACCGGAGGTGGTGGGTTCAAACCCAGCCCTGGCCAAAAAAAAAAAAAAGAAGGCGGCGCCTGTGGCTCAACGGAATAGGGCACCAGCCCCATATGCCAGAGGTGACGGGTTCAAACCCAGCCATGGCCAAAAACTGCTAAAAAAAAAAAAAAAAAAAATGAGTAAGACTATCCACTGCCAAACTCCTGCCTCCAAAAAATTAACTTTAACTTCTTGTCAGCAGCGTGTGTATGAATGAAGATGGCAATTCTCCATCTTTCCCCAAAATGGAAAGAGGCCAATGCCTCACAAAATAAGGACAGGTTGTCTTTTATTTTTTTGAGACAGAGTCTCATTATGTCGCCCTCAGTAGAGTGCCATGAGGTCACAGCTCACAGCAACCTCAAACTTTTGGGCTTCAGTGATTCTCTTGTCTCAGCCTCCTGAGATGAGGGAGGCACCGACCACAACACCTGCCTATTTTTTTGTTCTAGTTGTCATTGTTGTTTGGCAGGACCCGGGCTGGGTTCAAATCCACCACCCTTGGTGTAATGGCTGGGCGCCCTAGCCACTGAGCTACAGGTGCCGAGGGGGACAGGTCGTCTTTAGAATGCAGTGCGCCACATGCTGGGCCCCCGCCGCAGGCTCTGGGGTCTGGGAGAGGAGACCAAGTGACTCAGAGAATGATGCAGGCAGTGCTGAGCACACACACTGTGTCACTTGTCACTTATGACCTGGAGAGAGGACTGGGGATCACTGACCCACCCCATTTAGGTTCACGTGAAAGCTGACTCCTAGGCTCTGTGGGAACAGGCCAGCTTGTCCACTGTCCCAGTCCTGCCCTATTCTGTTAAGCTGTGTATTGGCAGTAGCTGGGGTTTTGATTTTGTCTTCATCACCACATTTTAAGGACTGGTGACCACTCAGTCTGTCTCTCCCCCACCTCCCTTCGGTGGGGGCAAGATGGAGAGGCCTGGTCTCCCCTGCACCCTGCCCACCCCCATTCTCCTGGCCTCTGGGATGGGCCATCCAACCTGCACTGGGCACCGTCTCCTCAGTCTCTCCTCAGAGGACCCTCCCTGCTCCCTGGCACCCCAATTCCCTCCCCCTACAGCCACAGGGAACAGGGCAGAAACAAACTGAACATTCTGTAAACTGCTGCTCTGAAGACAAAATGGAAGCTGGTCAACTCTTAAGTTCCACCAAGTCTTCCAAAGCCGTGAAAATCACCAGTCTGTAATGAACTTCTACAAACATTTCAACTAGTTCACAAAACTGCATTCTTAGCAAACTATCCTTTCGTTAATTCAACCTAGAGCCCTCCCCCCACCAGAGCCCCACCCTTTCACCTGTCCCGGTGGCTGCACAGGCACAAATGTCCTTCCCCAGCAGCCCCACAGGTATGCAGGCCTTCTGGATTGGGGTGGGCTGCTTGAAGCCCATGGCTGTAATGGCCTAAGGAGAAAAGAGAGGGCAGTGAGGAGTGCTGGGGGCTATCTCAGCACAACACAAACAGGGCGAGTGTCCAGATAAGTGGTCACTGTATCAGTCCTTCCCATTCATTCCACAAACATTTACTGAGGGCTTGCCACCTTGGCAATGAGGACACAGGAGTAAGCAAAAGAAATTTAAAAGACCCTGCCCTCAGGAATCTTACAACCTGGTGGAAAAGAAACAGACCCAAACCCAAACACATGCCATGTGGACACAGAAGCTACAGAGGAATGCAGAGGGCTGGGTACAATCAGAGCAGAGAAGGACTCATTGAGCAAGGGATATTGAGTTGAACCCTGAAGGACGTAAGGAAGCACCCCAACAGATTTCTGGAAGAAGAGTCTAACAGGCAGAGGGAACAGCAAGTGCAAAAGCCCTCAGGAAAAGGATACATGACCTGTTTTAGGGCCAGCAAGGAGGCTAGCATGGCCAGAGCACAATGAGTGTTAGCAGATGTCATGAGAGGGAACTAGAAGGGGCAGAGTCTTTTTTTTTTTTTTTTTTGAAACAGAGTTTAGCAACCTCAAACTCCTGGGCTCAAGTGATCCTCCTGCCTTAGCCTCCTGAGTAGCTGGGACTACAGGCACCCACCACAACACCTGGCCTTTTTTTTGTTGCAGTTGTCATTGTTTAGCTGGCCTGGGTTGGGTTCGAACCTGCCACCCTTGGTATATGTGGCTGGCGCTGTAACCACTGTGCTACAGGTGCACAGTCTTACATAGGTCAATGTAAGGGACTCTGGCTTTTAAGCTAAGAGAAACTAAAACCTACTGGAGGGCTTGGAGAAGAAGAAGGACACAATGGAAATGATTACTTTGGTTCTTTTTTTTAAAGAGACAGAGCATCAGACTCGGCGCCTGTGGCTCAACAGCTAAGGCGCCAGCCACGTACACCTGAGCTGGCAGGTTCGAATCCAGCCCAGGGCCCGCCAAACAACAGTGGTGGCTGCAACCAAAAAAAAAAAAATGGCTGGGCGTTGTGACGGGCGTCCGTAGTCCCAGCTACTTTGGAGGTGGAGGTGAGAGACTCGCTTGAACCCAGGAATTGGAGATTGCTGTGAGCTGTGATGCCACAGCACTCCATCCAAGGTGACAGCTTGAGGCTCCATCTCAAAAAAAAAAAAAAGAGAAAGACAGAGCATCACTCTGTGCCCTGGGTAGAGTGCAGTGGGGTGATCATATCTCACTACAGCCTCAAACTCCTGGGCTCAATCGATCCACCCACTTCAGCCCTGTCAAGTAGCTATTGACTACAGGTGCACACCACCACACCTGGATAATTTTTTAACTTTCTATAGACACAAGGTCTCATTCTGCCACCCGGACTGTCTTGAACTCCTGGTCTCAAGCCATCTTCCCACCATGGCTTCCCAAAGTGGGCAAATTACAGGCGTGAGCTATTGCACCCAGCCAGAGATCAGTGTTTAACGGGGTTCTCTGGCAGTTGTATGGACAACAGCTGAGGGCAGCAAAGTGGGAAGCAGGGAGTCTGGTTAGGGACCACTGTAATAATCCCACGGAAGCCACTACCTTCAGTAGAGGACGGGAAAGGTTCATGTCCTGGAATGAGAGGTTTTCATCATATTGAGAAGCGTCTTCAAAAAATCCTCCTGCTTCCTATACCAGAAAATCAAAAGAGAATAAGAAGTCACCAAAAAGGGCCCAAAAAACCAAATGACCGTAAAATCCTTTCAGGTTGTCAAAACAAGCTACATACTGTCTTCCAAAGCCATGCTCACCTGTCCTTTCTTTTTCTTTTTCTTCCGATCCTTTACTTTGAGTGTATCTGTGGAGAAAAATACAGCTGATGACCATGGCTCAGACTTCCCAAGCACTTACAATCTGCTGGCCACTGTCCTAACCGCTTATGCAGTGGTTCTGAACTTTCCTAATGCCGTGACCCTTTAATACAGTTCCTCACGTTGGGGTGACCCCTAACCATAAAATTATTTTCATTGCTACTTCATAACTGTAATTTTACTACTGTCATGAAACATAATGGAAATACCTGATATGCAGGATGTATTTTCATTGGTCGTGACCCACAGGTTGAGAACCGCTGGTACAGGGATTACCTCACTGAATCCACATGTCAGCTATGAGGGCTAACTGTCACCACCCTTGTTGCACAGAGAACACTATGTGGTAACATAGTGAAATAACTCGCCTACGGTCAGAAAGGAGGAGAACCCAGGGAGTCTTGTCCAGAAACCAGGCTCTCAGCAACCACTACACTATAGTACAGTATTTCAGCCCACATTTCTGCATGAAATACTTACTGGGGACCTACCTGGCTGGACCCATCTGACATGGGTCACCATAAATAAGTTTGAGTCAGAGGCGTCCAGTGGCCGTGTGGGGTTAGAGATGGGGAAGGAGCAAACTGCCTAAAAAGTATTAATACCCTGAACAAAATCCCAAGAGGAGGCAGGGCGTGGTGGCTCACGGCTGTAATCCTGGCTGAGGTGGAAGGATCACTTGAGCTCAGGAGTGAGTAGGACCCCAACCCTCCTAAAGATAGAAAATTAGCCTGGCATGGTGGTGGGTGCCTGTGTCCCAGCCAACTGGGCAGGCTAAGGCAAGAGGGTCACTTAAGCCCAAGAGTTTGAGGTTGCTGTGAGCTGTGATGACACCATGGGACTCTAGCCAGGGCAACAAAGGGAAACTGTATCTCAAAAAAAAAATCCCAAGAGAAAAGAAAACCTAAAAGAAAGGACTTCAACATACTAGGGAGGAGATCTTAAACATCGATTGTGCAGGAGAGGGGAGGGATTCTTACGTCTGGAAGGTGATGCCCTCCATCTCCTGTCCCCATCTGACACCCCCACTGTCACGCCTACCTGCTTTGGTGAGGATGCTCTCATCAGCAGATGAGTAGTCGGTCTCTGACTCTTCATCCGCTGAGTCTTTTGTGTCCTTCCCTTGAAGGTCTTCCTGCTCCTCCGGTTCGGAGCCCTCATTTGCCTCGGAGGCCTCCTTTGCCTCGGAGCCCTCCTTCATCTCAGAGCCCTCCTTTGCTTCTTTCTCCTTCTCTGACCCCCGGGACTTGGCTTCTTTATCCTGCAAAAAAATTAAAATAAAGCAAGGATGGCTGTAAACTTCAGGAAATTCAGAACCCAAGAAGAACAACATGCCACTGTGCAGACTGGACAGAATGCCATGGGGATTCTTCCTGAAAATTAACAAGAGGAGAGTGCCTGCCCTAGACACACCCCAACTTGGGCTTATGGAGAAATGGTGGGGGCAGCTTTAAGTAAAACTCAGGATATAATTACAACAGGAAGAAAATGCTTTTCTTTCTCACCTCTGTCTTCCTCTTCTTTCGAACTTTCTCGATCTTCTCATCTAGTGTAGTGGCTGCCCTCTGTAAACAAAAGCAAAGAAATGAAAAAGAAATACACAATGGGGAAAGAGACCAAGCAAGGTTTCTCTGAGGGTCAGGTCTCTGATATTAATATAGGAAAGGCTTGTCTGTCCTTGGACAGATTACCCAATCTGCAGACTTTCGTGGCAAAAAAAATCACAGTATTAAGTCATGGGCCTATGTGTAAAAAAATCTTTAAATTACAAAGAACTAATACAAACAGCTACATTTTACTTTTTTGTTTTTTAAGAGTCAGACTCAAACTCCTGGCCCCAAGGGATCATCCACCTCAGTCTCCTAGGTAGCTGGGGCGACTGTGTATCACTACGCCTAGCTCACAGATGTCTACTATTTAGAATCTTAGAATTACTAGGCAATGCAAGAATTACATGTAAATGCTACTTGGAAACACTCTTCCCTTGCCAATCAGACAAAATTAAAATACTGAAATCTAAGCAAATTCAGGTAATACTAAATACTGGTAAAACTTTAGAAAGTTAAGCAAATGGCAGGTCCTCTTTATGCACAAAGCACCCTGACCTGCTATAGGGCTTACCACAAATGCAATTAACTGTGTAAGTATTTGCCCCACTATGCTCTACCCTGCTACACTATAAGCTCCATAAGAACAAGTCCTTAATTACATGGGGTCTATATGCCAAGACCTAGCAACAAACATAGTATTTGTTCAATAGGCCAAGCACGTTGGCTCAAGCCTGTAATCCCAGCACTTGGGAGGCCAAGGTGGGTACACTGCCTGAGCTCACAAGCTGGAGACAAGCCTGAGCCAGAGCAAGACTTCATCTAAAAAATAACTGAGCATTGTGGCAGGTGTCTGTAGTCCCAGTTACTTCAGAGGCTGAGGCAAGGGAATCGCTTGAGCCCAAGAATTGGAGTTTGGTGTGAGCTATGACGCCACGGCACACTACCGAGGATGACAGAGTTAAGACTCTGTCTCTAAATAAATAAATAAATTTGTTAAATAAACCTGAAAGAAATTTTCATCCAAACTTGGAACAGAAGAATACTTTAATTTGAAAAAGAAAAATATCGGCTCGGCGCCTGTGGTTCAACGGGCTAAGGCGCCAGCCACGTACACCTGAGCTGGCGGGTTCGAATCCAGCCTGGGCCGCCAAACAATAATGACAGCTGCAATCGGAGTCGGGGGTGGGGGGTGGGGGAAATGGCCAGGCATTGTGGCGGGCGCCTGTGGTCCCAGCTACTCAGGAGGCTGAGGCAGGAGACTCACTCAAGCCCAGGAATTGGAGGTTGCTGTGAGCTGTGATGCCACAGCACTCTATCCAGGGTGATAGCTTGAGGCTCTGTCTCAAAAAAAAAAAAAAAAAAAGAAAGAAAAAGAAAAATATCTTTGACATTCTCTGTGAAAAAGAAATACGTGGATACAATTAAAGAATTAGAAATCCTCTCAAAATGACATTGAAAAGGCAATGTTGATTTATTCAAATCAGAGTAAGGACAGGCAGAGTCTGCATTAAACCATCCTGAGCAGGCAATTATTTCAAAGTCCATGAAGTGGAAAATAATTTCGATGCATCTTCTAGCTTAATAACCAGATTCAGAGAAAGCCCCGGGATCTGGGCAAACAGCAGATGACAATGGGATTTGTGGCAGCGTTAGCTGTGCTGTATGGGAACCAGGAATCTGGATGTGATGCCACACAAGACCACCTGACAAGTGACAGAGAACAGGAGTATCTGTGGGGCATAGTCCAGCTTAAAAACTCGACCAAAACTGCCTGCTACACTGCTATGTTATAAACTGACTTAACAAACCTTTCTTTCTGATATTCAAAACAAGAAATGCATCTATAAAAAGACAATTTTGACACAGCTACGTAAATTTTGTAAGTCCAAGAACTTATGTAATGCTCAGTGTTCCCAAACCATTGCACCCATATCATCTGATTTCCTCTAAGACTCTGTTTCACAATTTAACGTCTATAACATCAAGGTCTCTCCTAATATACAGACCGTAGTTAGTCTGAGCTCATCATTCCCTCCACTAGGAAAAGCTGCCATGGTTGTTGTTGTTGTTGTTGTTTTTTGAGACAGAGCCTCAAGCTGTCACCCTGGATAGAGTGCTGTGGCATCACAGCTCACAGCAACCTCCAATTCCTGGGCTCAAGCGAGTCTCTTGCCTCTGCCTCCCAAGTAGCTGGGACTACAGGCGCCCGCCACA